>CAUYQU010030973.1:0-76416 GCA_963574635.1 Cheracebus regulus | reverse complement strand
CGGGGGCCGGGCAGGGGGTGTGGGCCCCCCCCCCCCCACCCCACATTTTGGGTTAAAAAACTGGGTTTTTTTTTTTTTTTTTTTTTTTTTTTTTTTTTTTTTTTTTTGAGATGGAGTCTTGCTTGGTCACCCAGGCTGGAGTGCAGTGGCATAATCTCAGCTCACTGCAACCTCTGCCTTCCAGGTTCAAGTGATTCTCCTGCCTGAGCCTCCCAAGTAGCTGAGACTACAGGCATGTGTCACCACACCCGGCTAATTTTTTGTATTTTTAGGAGAGATGAGATTTCACCATGTTGGCCAGGATGGTCTTGATCTCTTGACCTCGTGATCTGCCCACCTCAGCTTCCCATAAATCTCATGTTGGGATTACAGGCATGGGCCACCATATCTGGCCAAAACTGGGTTCTTTATTCACCCATTTCTTTTTCTCATCAACCAAGGACTGCTCCTGGTGTCACTGACTTCCAGGCACTGCAGCCTGGCCTGCACCTGGCCTGAGCAGCGGGTGACTACGTTTCTCTCATTACATCACTAGATGGTCAGACATAATGAGAGGAATGGCCAACAACCAAACCAACCATGTTGCCATACCAACAACCAAAACCCCAAGTCCTCTTCATGTAAAATTTTTCAAGCCTGTTCTTCATCCTGTAAGTATGCAATTGAGTTTTAAGACCCAACTGTGGGAGTTTACATTTATTCTGCTCCTCCCTTCAACTTGTTTATATTTCTTTCTTAATTTCAACCGGTTATTTCAACCCATCTAAGTAATCTTGGAATCTGACTCAAACACCTAAGTATTGGCTGTTCCTCTCACAATGATGTCTGACCATCTCGTGATAAGGAACCAAAACATACTCCACTGTAGTAGCCCCATCACCCACCGCATCCTTTCAGATTCCCCCGCAGCCTGTGATGGCTAGAGATCTGGCCTCTATAGCTATTCCTTTCCTTGATACCCCCAAAGACAAGCACAGGTCCTTTGTATTTTAAGAGTTTTGCTGATGATTTCTGAGAGAAACTGGATGTGGAGTAATAAGAGTAATGAATACGAGGAAATCACATTAGTCTCAGAATTCTACAAAGTCCAGAGGTAAAGCCTCTTGCCCTTTGTCCACAGGTAAAGCCCTCTCTGAGACGATCACTAGATACTCTTCATGGAACATCTCCCTAGCTTTAATTCCTAAAAATGGGCTTAAGCCCTCTTCCACCTGTAATGGTGCGTACCCCCCTCTCCTAAGTGAAGATGACATCCTGCAGAACATCAGGTACCTCTCTTCCTCTGGTGGCCATTTTACATTTGAGATCTCCAGATTGTGAGATCCTTAAGTCACTGATGTTCTGTTCAGCAAAGAACTAATCCTGTGTGAAAATTTCTTCATGGGCACTCATTAATGTTTCCAGCTGGTAAGCATAAACTTAACATTATCCAAATTTTAGTTGTGTCTACCTCTGAGTCATTGGTAAAAATGCAAAATAGAACAGAACCAAGCAGAGAGAGCTGGACAACAGCTCTGCAGACCTTTTTCTCACTTGCCCCCAGTGAAGTCTTAACATCCAGCTCCAAATCAGCCCATGTGAAGCTCATCCTTCCCATAAACAGCTAGATGAGGTCATAGACAAAGGCAGAAGTCAAAGCCAGGTCTAATATCCAGAACATATAAAGAACTTCTAAAACTCAACAAAAAGATAACTCAATTTTTTAAAATGGGCAAAGGACTTCAATAGACATTCCTCCAGAGAAGATATACTAATGGCCAACAAGCATGGGAAAAGATGATCAACCTCATTAATCATTAGGGAAATGCAAATCAAACCACAAGGAGATGCCACTCCACACCCACTAGGATGGCTGTAATAATTTTTTTAAAATAAGAAGAAGAATTGGCAAGGATGTGAAAAAATTAGAACTCTCATCCATTGCTGGTGGGAACGTAAGATGGCTCAGTCACTGTAGAAAATGGCCTGGTGGTTCCTCAAAAAGTTAAACATAAAATTACTATATGAGGCTGGGCACAGTAGTTCATGCCTGCAATTCTAGCACTTTGGGAAGCTGAGGCCAAAGTATTGCTTGAGTTCAAGAATTTGAGATAATCCTGAGCAACACAGGGAGACCTCATCTCTACAAAAAATAAAATTAGCTGGATGCTGTGGCACATGCCTGTAGTTCTAGCTACTCAGGAGGCTGAGGTGGGAGGATCATTTAAACCTGGGAGGTCAAGGCTGCAGCGAGCCATGATTACATCACTGCACGCCAGTCTGGATGACAGAGAAAGACCCTGTACCAAAAAAATAAAATAAAATAAAATAAACTATGTGATTCAGTGATCCCACTCATAGATATACCTAAAGAAACTGAAAATTGTTAATAAAACAAATGCATGTAACCACATGTTCAGAGCAACACGATTCACAATACCCAAAAGGTCCAATATCCAATTTGGACTTCAATGGAGTGTACATTGTCCAGATCATGGGAAGCCAGGATCCTAGTCCTTTCTGGGCTTGAGCTGATCTCACATGGAATCATACATCCACTGCTTGGGGCCACCATGGGAAGGGGCCTATTAATCATGGGCACTGGAGAGTTTTCAGAGCAGGGTGACCAGGACAGCCCAAATGCCCATCAATGAACAAATAGAGAAATGAATTATGGTATGTGCATATAATGAAATATTATTAAAATATAAAAAGTAATAAAGCACTGTATTAACTCATAAAAAGGAATAAAGTATTATTAAGCCATTAAAAAAGGAATGAGTGATAGCAATGTGGATAAACCTGAAAAACATTATACTAAGTGAAAGAAGCCAGACACAAAAGGTCACACATTATATGTCTCCACTAATATGAAATATTCATAATGGGTAAATCTACCAAGACAGAATGAAGACTAGTGATTGCCAGGGGCTAATGAGAAGGAGGAGTGGAGAGCAACAGCAACTGCTTACTGGGCACAGGATTTCCTTTTGGAGTGATGAAAATGTTTTGGACCTAAACAGAGGTGGTAATTGCATGCCATCCCCATCTAGCTATTAATGGGAAGGATGAGCTTCTCTTGGGCTGATTTGGAGCTGGATGTTAAGACTGAACTGGGGCCCAGTGAGAAAGATGTTTGTAGAGCGGTTCTCCAGCTCTCTGTCCTTGGTTCTACCTAGCGTTTTTACCAATGACTCCAAAGTGGACACAACTAAAATATGGATAATGTTAAGTTTCTGCTTGTTAGCTGGAAACATGGATGAATACGCTAAATGCACAACATTGTGAATGCACAAAGTGCCACTGAATCATTCACTTTTAAATGGTTAATTTTCGGTTATGCAACTTTTAACTCATTTTAAAGGGGAGGGAGGGGATGATGGGGAGGGATAACATGGGAAGAAATGCCAGATATAGTATGCACCTCAAGTAAAATAAATAAATTTTTTAAAAAAGATTTGCTAATGAATGATAGAATGAATGAATATATATATATATTCATTATATAGATATATATAGATACATATAGATATATATATCGAGTTTGCACTTTCAAGACTGTGAACTTAAAACTCAAGGATTGGCCTGTATTAGTCCGTTTTCACCCTGCTGATAAAGACATACCTGAGACTAGGCAATTTACAAAATAAAGTGGTTTAATTAAAAGCGGAAACCCCTGATAAAACCATCAGATCTCAGGAGACTTATTCACTACCATGAGAATGGTATGGGTGAACCGCTCCTGTGATTCAAGTGTCACCCACAGAGTCCCTCCCACAACATGTGGGAATGATGCGAGTACAATTCAAGATGAGATTTGGGTGGGGACACAGAGCCAAACCATATCATTACCTTCATCTTCCTAAAACTGCATTGAAATGACCAAAGAAACACAAAACTAAGATCCCTGAGACAGAGAGCAATGCCTGCAGTAGATTGAAAAACAGGAGAGTATCTGGGAGGAATGAAGACTCCTCCATGAATGGTTGGAGGAAAAGGAGTCAGTAAGAAAAAAATGGCTCGTGATTCATACAAGAAAAAGATGGCTCCATCTGAAATGTGGGCAGGAAGGTTTTCCAACAGAGCCCAGTGGAATCTCTCAACTCAAGGCAACAGGGGCCTAGGGTGAAAGAGCAATGTGAATCAGGGGGCAGCATCCCAGTCGGCAGGCTGGTGGGAGGTGTGCACAGGTTGCAGGCAGAGCATGGTGGTGGTTATACCAGCAAGTCATTTGGTGTGGTGTGATTTGGACAAGCAGAGAGACAGACTTAGTGCAAAAGGCTCCTGGCATGTCCACTAAGACTAGAAAGAGGTGGGCTAACTGTAGGTCATCTCAACAGGCATGATTTAAAAAGGCAAAGTCCCAAACCCATAGCCCAGTACCAGAAGTCCTAGTTCACTGAATTTCAGGGACTGTTCTAGAACCAAAGTAAGCATGACCCAGCATATGCATCTATATCCTGTTTTATTTTTTAAAAAACACTTACCCTTACCACCTGAGGCATTTTGTATTTTCTATTCTGATCTAGTATGTTTCATTGAAAAAAAAAAAAAAAGATACTGGCCATCACTCACTTACACAGTTTAATGTAGCCTAGATCTCCTGTGTAACTCCACACAGATACCCCTAAAATCCAAGCTAAAATAAGGGAAGAGGGGATGGAGGCAGGAAATAATCAGAAGGGGGAAGTTGCAGGTTTTAGGGATTCTTTCAGGGCACCAGGAATTCCTGGCATCCCACAATGGAGGATGCAAGCCAAGGACGTGGGACTTTGCCACCCACCTGTTACAAGGGAGGCCCCCACTTGATCTGCTCTCAGCAGATATATAAATAGATTTAGGCAAATCAAAGACAAATACATGTGTCACAACAGGAAAAAGGACCAAAGGCATGAACTGGCAACTCATGGAAAATGTGAAACATGTGTGACAAGGACATGACTTATTAATTTATGAATTGTTCCCCTGACCCCCAGCTCTCAGGAGCCACTTCTGTCTGCAGGCGTGAGAATACTGGGGAGGAAAGGAAATCGCTTTTGAAAAGTCATTTTAAGTTAGAAATTAGAATTTCTTTAACGTTCTTTGAGAGACACAAGTAAAGCCTGATTCCTTTTTAATTACTTCAGGCTACTTGTCTGTGCTTCTCTGATTAAGCTACTCCATGCAGAGCCACAGGGGCCTGGCTTTCACACCAGTTACGCAGATGAAGAGATGCCGAACCTCCCTTGAGATCAAAGGAATGCAACTTCACACAACAGTGCGAAGTCCTTTGAACCCACCAGACTGGAGAAAATAAAAACACCAGTGCCAGCAGGATTGTAAATTGTACCAACTTTCCCAAATGCAACCTGTTGCTAGGAGCAAAATTTAAATTGCACGTGCTCTATGACTCAGCAGTTCCATGCCTACAAATTTAGTGAAGGAAATCATTACAAAAGTACATACATCTATTTCCAAGAAGGTGAACACTGAAGGTAACCTAAATATGCATTTACTATCATTTATCTGCTACTCAGGGTCCCAGACACACATACAGAACACTTGAGTTTAAAGGCTTCACTTGAGTTTATCTTCATGTCAACTCCATGGGATGTATGCTATTATCTCCATTTCAGAACTGAAGAAATTAAGACTCAGGAAGTTTAAGTGGCAAGTCCAAAGTCACAGCAGGACCACATGACAACAACCTTGCTCTTTGGTTACAGAATATAACCATACAACAACCTGTTAGAGAGATGTTTACGAGCATTCATTTATGCAACAAGCATTCACTGAGTGCACGCCATGTGCCAGCCACTATTCTAGATGCTGAGCAAAATGAGCCAATGGCATGAACTGGTAATTCACAAAAAAAGTAAGTATGTGGGACAAGAATATGGCTCATTCACTTGTGAAGGTTCCCCCATTTGTAAATCCTCCAGGTGATTAAAACAGAAAAATCCCCGTCCTCCAGCTGCTTGTAGAAACTGGACTACACGCTAACATGGGAAAACAGCTACAACATGGTGAGGCTGAAAAAAGCAGGTCAAATGATTCTGCTGCATGTAGATATAATGTATTTATTCATTCAATTAATATTTATTGAGCAGCTACTTTTGTCAGCCACTTCTTTCACTGATTTATAAGACACTCAAAGGCCTCAAGGAACTGAGTCTTTCTGTTTCCTTATTTAGAGGTCCACCCAGAGGCGGGCAGAGAGGCTCATGCCTGTAATCCCAGCTCTTTGGGAGGCTGAGGTGGGTGGATCACCTGAGGTCAGGAGTTCAAGACCAGTCTGGCCAATATGGCAAAACCCTGTCTGTACTAAAAATACAAAAATTAGCTGGGTGTGGTGATGGGTGCCTGTAATCCCATCTACTCGGGAGGCTGAGGCAGGAGAGTCACTGGAACCTGGGAACAGAGGCTGCAGTGAGCAGAGATAGCAACATTGCACTCCAGCCTGGGTGACAGAGCAAGACTCTGTCTCGGAAAAAAAAAAAAAAAAAATGTCCACCAAGGGGCAGACACAGAGCCAGTGCATTAGAAAAGGTTATTGACTAAATGAGTGAGCAAAAGAAAGTGGGAGGCATAAAAGACAGCAAACTTTGAAACATCATTTACTTAAATTATCAATAAAATTACTACAAAACAGACATTTCTGAAAAGAAAAAAAACTAAAACAATTTAGAATAGAGAGTGAAATTCCTCCCCCCTCTAGCCAAACCTTAGAATTAATTCTTGACCCTTTGACTGTATAATTTTCAGACTCCCAATCATGCCCTTCAAAAAAGTTCTCTCCTGTTTACCTGTTGTGGTGCCCTATCCATTTGCTGTATATGCCTATCCAACCATAGAATTATTTCATTTATCAGACTATTTGTTCATTTTCCTTATTGCCCCATGAGAATATAACCTTCACACCTAAACTTAAGAACAAAGAAAACATGCATCGTGCCATATAGCTGAATGGCTAAGTCTGAAAACTGTGATAAAGAATTTCTTTCATCTCAGAAGTAATAAAAACTATCTCTAGGTTTTGTTTCTTTTCTTTTCTTTTTTTTCCAAGACTGAGTCTCACGCTATTGCCCAGACTGGAGTGCAGTGGTGTGATCTTGGCTCACTGCAACCTCCACCTCCTGTATTCAAGTGATTCTCGTGCCTCAGCCTCCTGAGTAGCTGGGATTACAGGCACCTGCCACCACGCCCAGCTAATTTTTGTATTTTTAGTAGAGATGGGGTTTTACCACATTGGCCAGGCTGGCCTCGAACTCCTGATCTCAAGTGATCCACACATCTCAGCCTCCCAAAGTGCTGGGATTACAGGCGTGAGCCACCACACCCGACCTGCATCCATTTCCTGCCCCCTGCCCCACTCCCCAAGTTTTCCCCTTAAAAGCTACAGACTTTGAATGCCCTTGGCTTTTTGAAGCTCTGATCCAGAAGAATCCATTTTTGGGAACTCCCTCAAGAGTCCATGGGTCAGACATTCTATTCCTAGAATTCTAGGGATGTTCTGAGGGTCAGCAAATGGACTAACCAAAGCCCAGCTTCTTTGCCCCACAATATCTCTGTCTGAGACTGGGGCCTCTGATTCCCTGACATGCCAGAGTTGCAAATGTGGATAACTGTGATTCCATGAGACACGGGTATATATGTGTTTTCTCAAGATGTGAGAGCAAAAGCAATTAAAACGGCTTTAGTTGTGCTTTTGTGTCGACTTACGTTCTTAAAACTAATTATTTGTTCATTAAGGCTCCCAGCCCTCATCAGAGGCTTTGTCACATGGAAATAGCTGATGAGCTCGACTTGTGGATATGAAATGAAAGGCTTAGCCGAAGCAAAAGATGCTTCAAAATTATGAACGGCCTCTGTCTCTGAGGTAATCAGAACCAACATTCTCCATGAGACCTGCAAAGCTTAGGGTTAAAAATGAAGACACGTAATTCATGGTTGGCTTATCAGCTCTTTCTGATGTGAAAAATGAGCCAGAAGCTTTATTATCTGGACTTTTGCATGTATCTTCTTGATGTGCTTCCAGCTATAGACCTTTGACCATTCTAGAAAGGTGAGATCAAAAGTATACATAATCACAGTTATTTATTTCCACTTTCACCTGAGAGCCTATTAAAATGAAAGTAAAAGACCCTTAAAAGTTATAAACACAGATTGATAAAGACAATAAGAAGAGAGACATCAGCAGACAAGAGATATCAATAAATTGGGCAGGGACGGTGGCTCATGCCTATAATCCCAGCACTTTGGGAGGCCAAGACCAGTGGATCACCCGAGGTCAGGAGTTTCAAAACATGGTGAAACCCCATCTCTACTAAAAATACAAAAAGCTAGCTGGACATGGTGGTGGGTGCCTGTAATCCCAGCTGCTTGGGAGGCTGAGGTATGAGAAACACTTGAACCCAGGAGGCAGAGGTTCAGTGAGCAGAGATTGTACCATTGCACTCCAACCTGGGCAACAAGAGTAAAATTCCATCTCAAAAAAAAGAGAGAGAGAGAGAGAGATAAATAAATTTCTGGAAGCTAGGAAGTGGGTGGCTGGGATGGGTGATAACAGGTAAAGTAGTGTAGAGAAAGCCATACTAAGTGTAGACATAGAAATGGATGCAGTTCAGGAAGTAATCTGCTCTCCAGAACCCTGTAGTAGTTGGGATTCAGAAACTTCAGATACAAATGGAAATGAGATATGGGGCTAAAATCAGGGTGGTTGAATTTATTATCTCTATATGAAATATCTTTTTTTTTTTTAAAATGGAGTTTCACCGTGTTTGCCAGGCTGGTCTTAAACTCCTGACCTCAGGTGATCCACCCACCTTGGCCTCCCAAAGTGCTAGGATTACAGGTGTGAGCCACCGCGCCTGGCCTTATATGAAATATCTTAATCTACTCTTGGACCAAAACTCTTAGCAGCTATGTAAAGATGTCTGAGTAAAATATTGAAGGGTGAATCTCAAGAAAAGTTGATAGTCCATGTATTAGTTACCTACTGCTGCATAACAAATGGCCCCAAAAGTAGTCACTTATAGCAACACATATTTATTATCTTACAATTTCTGTGGGTGAGGAATTTGAGAGTAGCTTAGCTGGATGGTTCTGGCTCAAGGTTTCTTACAAGGCTGCAGTTGAGATGTTATCCAGGGTTGAAGTTTTCTAACATGGCCATGTCCATTTGTTCATGTGCTGTCTATGGCTGCTGTAATGCTACAATAGCAGAGCTGAGCAGTTAGAACAGAAACCAGATGCCCATAAAGTCTAAACTATTTGGCTTAACTGTGGCTGGATGATTCATTTTCAAGATGGCACACTCACAGGGCTGTTGCCTGGAGGCCTCAGCTCCTTACCACATGGACCTCTCCACAGGGCTTCTTGAGTGTCCTCATGGCATGGCAGTTGACTTCTCCCAAAGGAGAGAACAAAGAAGAAACAGATGCCTTTTATGACCAAATCTTGGAAGTCACACATAGTCATGTTGACCATATTCTCAGCAGAATCAAGTCACTAAGCCCAATCCTCCCTCAAGGAGAGTGAAATGAAACTCCCCCTCCTGAAGGGGAGCATGCCCCAGAATCTGTGGACATGTTTTGAAACCACATTCCAAGGAAACAGACCTCCACATTCTGGTATTTAGGGGTCTTCCATCTCTAAAGCCAGCTCCTTTACCAACATTTTAGAGCAAATTCCACAATTTAACAAGCTCCCCTCATATTCATAGACTACCAAAGCAACTCTACATACCTTAATTTAAATGCAAATTGTCAACCAGGACACCAGATATTTTTTAAGAGAAAACAACTTGCAATGGAAAAGAGAATAACTCAACAATAATAAAGGAAAATACTGACCCCTAAGGGATTAGAGACAATTCAGGAAATACAAGACAATTGGAAAACAACAAAAAACCTCTGGTATCTTCAGGAAGAATCCAGAAGATACTGCATCCATTATAAAATAAAATAATTCTATAGAACAATTAGAAAACAAAAATTTAAAAATATATGGCCAAAATTATTTTTAAATCTGAGAAAGGATTGTTTTAAAAAGTCAAAACCAATAGTTCAGAAAAATACAAAAACAACAACAACAACAAAAGAGATGGGAAAGATGAGAAAAGATAAAAGATACACTGAGTAAATTTGGAAGATTCAAAAGATATTGAATACCTAAAATGAAGGAGAAAAATGTGTGTGTGTGTGTGTGTGTGTCTGTGTGTGTGTGTATATTAAGAAAAGTAAGAAACTTACCAAAGCTAAAGGACATGAGTATCGAGTATCAGTTTTCGAAGTTTCACTAAGGGTTCAAGCATAGTCAATGAATAAAGAATAATGTATAGACAGTTCATTGGAAAAATTAAAAGCGTCAAGCATAAAGAGAATAGGCTTTGACCTTCTAAAGCAGAGAGATGGCAAACTACTAATCATGAACCAAATCTGGCCCACCACTTGTTTTTGTCAATAAAGTTTTATTGGAAATTGCCATGTTTAGTTGTTTATGTATTGTCTATGGCTGCTTTCATGCTACAACAGTAGAGCTGAGCAGTTAGATGAAAAACCACATGTCAGCAAAGTCTAAACTATTTGTTATCTGGCCCTTTACAGAAAAAAATTTGCTGACCTCTGTTCTGAAGAGAAAACTTACAGAAACAGAGAGAAAAGTTCATCCCCAAAAGAACAAAATCATCCTGGCATCAGAAACTTTTTATCAGCATCACTGAATGCCAGAAGGTAATGGGGAAATGCCACTGAGGTGCTGATGGAAAATAATTTTTACTCTAAACTTCTATAGTCTATATTGAATGCCAAAATAGTCTAAAGGCATTTCCAGACAGCAAAGACTCAGAAGATTTAGTTCCCATGTACCTTTTTGAAAAGTTACTTGAGGGTATGCTCTGGATAGACAAGGAAGTAAATTTAAAAAAATAATAAATAAATAACAGGAAAAGATGCAGGAAAGAGCAGATTCACTAAAGCAAAGCCCTTGGATGGCAGCTGTGCAGTATGTCTAGACAGCATTCAGCAGAATTAGACCAGGAAGATGGAAAAAAGGTGAGAGGGACAATTTGAACAATATAATCCTGGCCTTAAGAATTCAGAAATAGTTAAGGAAATGATAGGGTAGTGGTCAGGGAGCAAAGACAACTGCCATTGTGGAACTTCTGGATCTGTAAGGGGCCTTGACCCTAAGCTTGTGTGCTGCTGCAGAGACTTGAGACCCCCTGAGTTATGGCCTAAAGAACAGGTCCACTCCCCAGGAGGGATGTCCCCTGACAGAGTCTGGCGTGTTCCTCTACCAGGAAAGTCTGGTGGTTGGAAGACCAAGGCAACTTCCCTCATGGCTAAAGCGTATTTTTTTTCACTAAAGGGGCTAGATAGATTTGGTTCATTTAGAACTCAAAACTTGCCAAGAATGATGAATCTCAGGAAGAAGCCTTCTGCTTTCCTGGCAAGTGCCAAACCCAGAGTACCCTTGCCTGTGGTCTTGAAAGAAAAGGATGTGTGAGTCCCATGAGCACTGCCTACTAACTCTTACTGGCTCCTGGGTTTTGGGTTGGGTAAAAGCAACATCAGAGATGGAAACTTGAAAATGTTCTCCAGAAGTCCCAGATTCCCCCATCTTCTGGGACTCATTCCTCACTCCCACCAAGAGCCTCCTCCTCCTCTTCCTCCTCCTCCCCCACAAGCCCACTCCTTCTAGAAATTCTACAATTCTTTTTTTTTTTTTTAAGTAGGTAAATAACTGTATTAACCTTGTTTCAAACCTTATTTCCAGGCTTCTTCAATTTAATTACCTACAAGTAACAAATTGTATATAAGCAAAAACTAAAACAAGCTGCAGCGTCCAAGGGACTTGGGTTTACAAATATTAGAGACCTAGATTTTATCAGATTTATAAACCAACTTTAAAAAGCAGTCAAGGCTGGGCTTGGTGGCTCAGGCCTATAATCCCAAAACCTTGGGAGGCTGAGATAGGTGGGTCACCTGAGGTCAGGAGATCAAGACTAGCCTGGTCAACATGGCAAAACCCCATTTCGATTAAAAATACAAAACATTAGCCAAGTGTGGTGGTGGGCACCTGTAATCCCAGCTATTTGGGAGGCTGAGGCAAGAGAATTACTTGAATCCAGGAGGCTGAGATTGCAGTGAGCTGACATTGTGCCATTGCACTCCACCCTGGGCGACAAGAGTGAGACTCTGTCTCAAAAAAAAAAAAAAAAAAAGGAAAAAAAAAGCAGTCCTAGTGTAAAATAGCAGCTCCCAATAACTTCTGCGGGTTTTAGTCTCTTCCGAAGTTGACTTAATTCAGTTCGCCTCATTCTTGGAAGCTCCATCCAAATTCTCTGCCAGAGCTGGAACTTCTTCATCATCATCCTCTCCAGTAGCAAGTGGTGCTTTTTCACCCTCAGACTGTTTGGGCAGAGGTTCAGCCCATCTTCCTAAACTAGTCAGGCTGTCTGCATCACGCTGGCTTAAGATGCTGGGTAGCGCTTCCATTAGCTGCTGTGTCTCAGCACGGCGTGTTATGGTGAAAGTGTTCTCTGCCAGAGATGCTGATCTTTGATCCACTTTAACTTGTAAATGTATTCGCCTCTTCAATACCAGATATTGTTTACCCCTAATTTTGTTGTTGTTGTTGTTGTTTTGAGGCAGAGGCTTGCTCTGTCTCCTGGGTTGGAATGAGTAGTGTGATCTCTGCCCACTGCAGCCTCTGCCTCCTAGGTTCAAGCGATTCTCCTGCCTCAGCCTCCCCAGTAGCTAGGATTACAGGTGCCTGCCACCATGCTTGGCTAATTTTTTGTACTTATTTTTTTAGTAGAGACAGGGTTTCATCATGTTGGTCAAGCTGGTCTTGAACTCCTGACTTCAGGTGATCTACCTGCCTCCATCTCCCAAAGTGCTGGGATTATAGATGTGAGCCACCTTGCCAGCCCCTAACTTCTTTACGGAGAACTAAAGTTGTTTTTATCATCTGCTCTAGCTGTTCTATGAACCACCTTCTTATTTTTACAACCAGTTCCTTTCCCACCAATGCACACACTTGTGTCTGCAGTTTGGCAGGTTTTTTTCTGGTTCATGATTGCCTCTTTCATCTTGTCAGAGCAAACAAAGGGCCGTGCAGGGATGAGCTGGCACTCAGGGTCTCAGGTAGACCAGCTGAGCTTAGGCAAACATACGCGGGGATGCAAGATGGAAGCTCTGCGACACTTATCTCATTCTTTAGAACAAAATTAATCTCTTTTTGTGAATTTCCAGGCATATCCTCTGGCCTATTTTTTCAAAACCAAAGAGTATCAGTATAGCCAAATTCTCTTAGCCAAAGTCAATTTATCGAAAGATTTCACAACCAGTAAAAGTGGCTTTAAGATAGTTTTTAAATACAATTTATTTTTCTCTTTACCCGATTTCTATTTTTCCAGGTGAGGAAATTGAAGTCAGAGAGGTTAGGTCACTTGCTGAAAGTCACAGGGCTGGGACTGGAGCAAGGAGTCGGTCAGGAGTCAAACCCAGAAATGTCTGGCTCCAAAGCCAGGCTCCAAAATTTCCCTTCCCCTCCCTTCTCTCCAAGGAGGAGGGCCTCATCACTGGAACTGTCTTTATCAAGTGCTATTCAAAGTCAAGGCTCCCAGTAGAATTGTCTTCATTCACAATTCCCAGGTTCTGCTGGAGAGAACCTGATTGGCCCAGCTCAGGTCATGTGTCCCCACCTTGGACGGATCAGGCAGAGGCTGCAAGGCAACCACTCTGAGTCACCAGGGCCGTTCTCAGGGAAGACAGGTGCATGGCAAGCTGGAAGGCCATCCCGAGAGGAGCCTACTACTGATGAGCAAAATGTTATTAGGCAGAATTAATTGATTTCATACCACTGTGTACACTATCATCAATAGCTATGCAGAATGGTCATAATATTTCACCAAATGTGCTCTGGCTCCCCACCCTGAGCAAACTCCCTCTGGCCCAAGAACAGAAAATGGAAATGCATTTCCTTTTTTCCTGTGTTCGGGCGTGAGGTGATTACTTGGCAAATAGCCCCGTCATATTTGGTCATCTAGGACATTTTTCCTACCTAGCAGCTCCTCTTCCCAGACAGACCCAGAGACATTTCTCAAAATGTTCTGCTCAAACAAGCATGTGACAAAACAGCTTCTCTGTTGGTCTCTTTCTTGCTGAAATGAGACCATAATGTCAAAATTCAGTCCTTTACTCATTTAGAAACAGTCTGATAATGGATAGCTAGTTTAATTTCCCGGGGAAAATAAGATGCCTCTTGACTAGCGAAGCTCCCCATAACCCCAGGAAGAGACATAATTATCTTCTTCAGAGTCAATCCCTTGTGGATCCCCTAATTAATTGTAAACTATAGATGAGAGCTGTTCAAAAGTAAGTGTACAAGGTTAATTACTGGTGCATTATGTGTAGCACAATTTTGCTGGGCACATCTGATAGAAAAAGTGATGATCAACTTTTTGCAAGTTCCTCCCCACTGTCAAGTGGATGAGTTGAGAGAAACAACCCAAAAGTTACTTCTACCTTTGGCAGGCTAGTTATCGAGGTACACCAGCATTATCAAGGGAAATCAGCTCTGCCTGTGACTGAGTGGGCCCTTGACCTTTATACACTCCTACACATGAAAGTCCAATCACACTACATGTGCACACACACTAGCAGGTGTTACGCAAAGGGCGTCAGCATCGAAGTCCAGAGAACTGATGTTGAGTCTCAGGCCTCATGCATTGGGCATTTTCTTACTTGAAAACAGAGTCATTCCAGGACATTCTGCGTAGTTCCAGCCTCCTATTAAGAATCAGGAACATTAATATGGTCCAAGCTTAGATCCTTCCTCATTCCTCTTTGTGGCAAAGATACACACACATATTTGGAGATTCTGTGTAGGCGTGGCTAAGTGGCACATATGACACAGGGTGCTTAAGGATTGGTTTGGACTAATTGTCACATGTTATTTCTCCTTTTTGGCTCCTGCCAGCTCCTGCTTTGGAGCCTACCAGAACATAAGGAGGCGAGACAGGATTCCAAATGAAACACAGCCCAATCCTTCATTTCCCTCCTCTCCTGACAGAGACCCTAACAGGTTGGTGAGGAATGTGGGTTGCTATGGGGATGAGCTGTGACTGAATCAGGTGGGTATAGGCAAGGGTATTGCAACACCAGGAAGAAAGAAAAGGGAAAAGTTTGTTTCTTGGGTTGGCTTTGAAATATTACAAGCTGCTAAAGGGGAGGGACGTTGTCCTTCCTGTCCCCAAATCCCTGCCTCTGCATGCCTATTCCCTATCCCTTCCCAATAGTGGAGATGTTGGTCTGATGGGTCAGAGCCCATGTTCTGCCAACAGGAAGGGTTGCTGCGTCTTAAGAGCAGGAACTTGGGTGGACACGGTAGCTCATGCCTATAATCCCAGCACTTTGAGAAGCCGATGTGGGTGGATCACCTGGGGTCAAGAGTTCAAGACCAGCCTAACCAAATGATGAAACCCCACCTCTACTAAAAGTACAAAAATTAGCTGGGTGAGGTGGCGCATGCCTGTAGTCCCAGCTACTCAGGAGGCTGAGACAGGAGAATCGCATGAATCCAGGAGGTGGAAGTTGCAATGAACCAAGATCACGCCATTGCACCCCAGCCTGTCTCAAAAACAACAACAACAAAAAAAAAAAAAAACAGGACCTTGGCAATATTCCCTCTTCCCTTCCTGCCTTGGGCTGGAACAAGCAGATGCAAGGTGCAGCTCAGAGGGTGTGGAGGGAGCCTCATAGGTGCAGATGGGAGTCTGAAATGAGCCGAGGAGAGAAAGCCTTTGCCTCTGCCTGTGAGGATCCCCAAGGGCACCTTAGAGGGTCAGCTGCTGCCCCTGAAGAAGAAGTGAAAGGTTGTGGCGGACACATCACTGCGTGAACAGGTGCAAGAGCATTAAAGACAAGGCTTGTCTGGGGGCTTCTGGGACATTTGCCAGCACTGGGTAGCATTGAGGAGAGGGAGGTATAAAGACCCCTGAGTGTCAAATGAGGACTTTGGACTTTTTTCTACAGGCAATGGAGGCTTCTGAGAAGGGAAGTGACACAATTTGTCCTTTGGGAAGCTGAGATTGGTGGCAAGTGTCAGGAAAGGGTGGGAAGGGGGAGAGATGAGGGCAGGCTGAGACAGCAATCAGAAGCTATGGCATCCTGATCTCAGGAGGGAACGGCGAGGTGGAGGACAGGTCATGGTGCTGGGAACAAGAATGAGTAGGAAGGTCAGGTAGTCCAGGGCTCAGGAATCACTGTCTCTGGGGGGAGAGAGCCAGCGGCTGAGATGGCTCTGGGGTTTGATCACTGAGGCCTGGGTGAATGGAGGTGCATTTACAGAAGAGCACACAGAAGAATGAGTGAGCACACACACACACGTACACATACATGCATATCCACATGCACACACACATACACATATACACACATGCATGTGTGTCTGTACACACGTATGCACACACATACACGTGTATGCACACATACGCACACGTACACACACAAACCCTTCACTCTTCAGCCAGTACTTATCAGATCCCTATTCTCTGGAATTCTTTCCCTTATTACTCCCATACATGACTTAAATAGTAACATTAATGACAAATAGGGTCACGCATCATTTGGGCACAGCTGTATTAAATTGAAATTTTCTATACCTAAACAGCTCTGAGGCAGGCCAAAAGAGGCTCAGAAAAGACGAGCAGTGTGGCTCATGTCGCACAGCCAAAAGCTGAGAGGGTGGAGTCTTGACTTCTGACCCAGTGCTCCTCCTGCCATTCTCCACCGAGGCTGGAAGGAAACCATGAGATCAGCTTGTCCAGCCCTCTCATTACCCTTCCTTATGACAGTTTGTATTGTAGTCAGGAAATTCCTGTTAATCGTTCTTTTTGCTACCACCATCATATCTTCTTCCTCTAAAAAGCAGCACAGGCAGGGAGATTATTTTGACATATTTCCTGAAGACGCTGTTTCTAGAGCACTTGCCTGATAAAAATGATATATTTATTTGGGACCGCCAAGAGCTTGCTGAAATGAGGAATTTATCTGCATAGCTTTTGTTATTAAAGTGATTCTTCTTGTTTATTTCCTTCTAAGCTACTGATTCCATCTATAATACATGAGTTTCAGGTAATAGAAATTTTTCATGCAAGTAAATATTTTAATAACAACATTATGGTCTTGATTCAGTGTTACAGGCAATAGCTTGGCACAGGGAATAAGCATGACACTGGGAGGCTAGAGACCTGGGTTCCTGTCTGCACTCTGCATCTGTACCCGTGGCCAAAATCCTGCCCTCTATGAACCTCAGTTTCCTTCTCAGTAAAGTGTAGTCGGTGCTATACACACTCCCTGACTTGGAAGGGCTACTGTTAAGATCAGATGAGATGGCAGCTCCAAAGATTCTGGAGAGGCTGCAGGCTTTGCTATACATGGGCAGGGTCAGCATGAGATACTGACCAGAGTAAAGACTTAGGAGTGCAACAAAGAGACTTAAAAACATGGTGGCTTACATGTGATAGTGTCTGTCTTACACAAAGATGGGCGGGGGTCAAGAAAGGGTGAATGGCCTTATTCTACAAGGTCATTTGGGGCAGGCTAGTCAGCACTGCCTGCCTCAACACGGGTTTTCCATCTCTGTGTCCAAGTGGTCTCCTACCATTGTTGCTTCCCAACAAGCAAGAAGGTAGCAAAAGGAAATCAACATCAAGTGAGTGTGTCTTTAAGGTGAAACTCACATGACACTTCCACTCACATCCCATTGGCTCAAATTTAGTCACATGAGTCACTTGGTTTCCCTAGCCACAAAGAAGGCTGGGAAATGTAGTTTCTAGCTTGGCAGTCATGTGCCCATTTAGCACCTGGAAGATAGAATGAATAGTAGGAGACACTTAGCAGTATGGGGAAAATGACCACTCAGGATAATGGCCACAGATACGGAAGGGCCCACAAGATCTTTAGGAAAAGCAAACAACCAATTGAGTACAGAGCAGGCCTATAGTCATGTGTCTGCCTCAGATATTCTATGCATATTTGTACTCATATGAGCACACCTACAATCAGAGACCAGCTCAGGTAAACAAAATAATGAGAGTGAAACTCAGCATACCTCCTGGCTGTCAAGGTGGTACAGATCCAAGAGACAAATGGTGGTAAGGCCTAAGCTGAAGCAGCTACATTGGAGAGAGGTATGTGAGTTCAATATCTACCTTTCCAACTCTAGAATAAGAGAGGCCATGATGAATTCAGTTTGAGGACCACAAAGAAAAGAAGGTCTGAACAGACTAGACCTGGGAGGGTCACAGACTTTGGGACACACCTCAAGTCAGATATATTGCTGGTGTTCACTGCTCCATCAAGCTGGTGACCATCCACCATTTTTTTTCCCCTAAGCAGGCTGCCTTCACCATTTTGATAGCCACTCAAGTCTGCTATCTCACACCCTTCAGCCACATGCCTTGTGGCAGGACTAATGTCTGATATCCCAAACAAGGTGACTCTTGGTCAGATTCAACCTTGAGCCCTGCCCTGCCAGAACTCTTTCAAATGTTCTCCAAGTTCTCTGCTATAAACCCGGGAAGGAATGCAACTGGTTAGCATAGTGCACATCAGAATCCTACCCCAGCCGCCAGCCCTAGCTCATGGCAGGGGTCAGAAGCACCCCAGGGAAGAAAGAAATGTCAAGTCCAAAGTGATCGAATGAGAGTCAGTCCACGAGTACAACTGTCACCCTAGAAGAAAGCGAGTCCCTCCCAGTAGGCGGTAACTTACACAGGAGATCATCAGAAGACCCTCCGGAGTTCACTATTCACTATTCACATACCACTCAACATACATTAACAGCTCAAGTGGATTCACATCAGCTCAACCATAATTATGTGTCAAAACCACTTTCTCCTTCATTATTTCCTACTGAGAGTGTGAGATTATACAAATTTATGTTGTAGCTATCACAGATTCTAACAGCATCAGAAAGGAAGAGAAATTAACCCCCTACTTATTCCGAATGTTTAGCTCAACTCTCTAGAAGTCAATTTACTAGTTTACATTTTCTGAAATGGCATGAAGACACTAGTCTGACAATGCACCATAACAGAGTGGCATTATCTGCTGTTTTACTATAGAAGACCTGCTGACAACAACCTTGATAATTTATAGCTAAAAGGTATTTACCAAGAAGTTGTCAGGCTAATTCTGGCCTGAACCAGAGACTGGGACCCACATTGTTTCCTGGAAGACTTGGGTCTTGGGGAACAATAATAATAATACATATTGGGTCCTTTCAGTTCTAGGCAATGGATACTGTGCTCAGCCAGTTACACACAAGCATCATTCCCCACGTGGACTGTGGCCATTCCTTCCTAACTGTACTCCCACATCTATGCTGGCCCCTACCCCATACCCTACCCATCTTTCATGGTATACCCAGAGTGATTCGTCAAAAACAAGATCTGATACTATCCTTCTCTCCCACCACAGGGTCTTTGCACAAGCTCTTTCATCTGTCTGGAATCCTCTCTCTATCCCTATTCACTTTCCTATTCATCCTTCAATTTAAGCCCTTTTTCGCTAGAAGCAGAAGCCAAAGTCTTTACAATGGCCTGCAGGTATGTATCCACTTGCTATATCATCCTAACAGGGGTACTCTTGAGAGTGATATAAGATGCTGTTAATACTTACACCAGAAGTACTTACACCAGTAGTACAGGTACAAATGCACCTATCCTGGGCAATCCAGGACCAGGCGCTCCTGGCCTGGCTCTCCCCACCTGTCTGGTCTCATCGCCTACCATGTGCTCCTTTAATTGCTCCAGTATTCCTGGGCTCCTTGCTGCTCCTCAATCATGCCAGGCCTAACACCAGGCTTCGGGCTGTTGTGCGGGCTATTCCCCCTGGCTTCTCCCAGAAGTCAGCCAAACAAACTCCTTCACCTCCTTCAAGTTGCTGCTCAAGTTCAACCTGAGTGTCCTGATGACAAACTTCATCATCTGCTTCTTTGCCCAAACCCATGGATGGCGGAGCTGGGTCATAGTTATATTGTGAATGTCACCAGCGCATATCCCAGACATCTGAAACACTAGCATAGTTACCATTTAGACACACTGATTCACTGGTGTATCCTCTCTGATTATGGTGTATCCTTGGAGGGTAGCTCCGTAGACTCCAGGCAAAATGACCCAGCACAGAATTCTGGACCTGTCCTTGCAGAGCCTCAGCTGTCTGCTCTCTATCCTCATCATGCTAGGGAAACCTGGCTGACAAGCTATGCCCCCAGTCACAGAGTTAACATTCAAATACCCGCCTCCCAGATGACAACTTGAATAGCCAGGCAGCAAGAGGAGCCCAGTGGCCCCATGGAGATGGAGCATCCTCTAAGTTGGAAGAAGCCCCAGAGTCTTCCATGCCCACCTGCCCTATGGTAGTAAACAAAATAAGAAACCCAACTCAAGCCAAAAAAGCAAGAGTGGGAAGAGAATCTAATGTCTCATGTAACTGGGCATTCTAGTTTAGCTGGCCTTAGGCATGGTGGGGCCCAAGAGGTCCAAGTGTCATGAGACACTGTTTCATTGTGTTCTCACTAAAGTCCCAGGGAGGGCCTCCCCATGTAGCAGTAAAGTGGCCATTGACAACTCTAGGCCTCCATCTTCCCCACAGCTGGTCATACCAGTGGAAGGAGACAACTTTTCTTCTAGAGTTGCAGCAAAAATCCCAGAGAAAGCTCTCATTTGCCCAACTTGGATCACATGTTCATGGCTAAACCAATCACTGAGGCCAGGGCATGAAATACTTCGATTGGATGGCCTGGATCACATACTCAAGTGGAAGAGTCACCCAAAACATATGGTTACCCAAAGCCATGTTGAACAGCCAAAAAATTATATGTGTGTCCCTGACACTAATCTAA
This sequence comes from Cheracebus regulus, assembly GCA_963574635.1. NCBI lineage: Eukaryota > Metazoa > Chordata > Mammalia > Primates > Pitheciidae > Cheracebus > Cheracebus regulus. Next base: position 55,539 of record CAUYQU010030973.1, on the reverse strand, counting down.
CAGGAAGGGCTGTGTTGCATAAAGGGAAGACATGAACTCTACAGAGGCTCTGTAGTAGATATCTATGATGTGACTTTGCTACTATCTCTATGTGACTTCAAACAGGACTTTTTTTAATACTTCACAGAGCCTTAGATTTCTCAAATGTGATGAGAGGATGCAGTTCTCTGCTCTGCCAGACCCTAGAGCATGCTATGAGGGTGAAATGAGGAAGGACTGTTCTCCCCTAGAGAGAGGCCAAGGTGTCCTTCATCAGGAGTACAAGGGAGCAGGCATGTCCATGTTTCTACCACATCTCCAAGCTCCAGTGGGCTCTGTGCTGGAGCATGAGTTTCTTTTCCACTTACCACTCAAAGGAAAGAACACCTTTGCTTCCCACTTACTTGGTGTTTGGATGCTGCCTCCTTCTACCGCCTCCACCTGCTAGCCAAGAGGCACCATCTCTGAGCCCAGAGGAGGCAAGATCCCATCATTCCTGTACAGAGTCCACACCATGCAGCCGTGACCTGAACAACACATCCACAATTAGCTAATGTGGATCATTTTCAATAGAAAATGAAGCATGAAATATGCAAAAATAATGAGCCCTTCACTGAAATTCCAGTAGCTGCTACAGGGTAACCAATTCGAATAGCAGTTGCAATTCCTAGGGAGGAAATCCATTAATAAGAACAATGTTGAAATTGTTATGTATGGACTCTGAAACTCACTTGATAATTAATCCAGTCAATAAACATGGTATTAATCCTCCCACATTATGAAACTTAAATGAGGCTTTTATTGAAATATTGGGTCCAGTTTCAGACCTAGCGGCTAGCCTGAAGCAAGTGGGGACGCTGGCAACGGCATGAAGACCAAAGCAAAAGCCAGAGAGAAGGACAGAAGACAGAGCCTTTCTCATAGTCCTAGAGGAGACCTCCATATCACCAGGTCCCCAGCATAACAAAAGCCCCAGTATTAAGCACCGGCTTGGATGCCCCATGCCAAGCAGGTGCCAAGCTTCCAAACAGTGCTCTCTAGAGGTCACTAATTATTGCTAATTATTGGTCTTCCCAAACCCATCTGTGCACAATGGGTAGCAACACCACATATGTTTTCAGAGCTCACTCAGTTTTTTTATTTATTGTCTTTCTGGAAACCCCTCTAGCTGGTAGAAGCATCAGGCTTGGGTGTTGGATCAAGGTTCAAACACAAGCTCAGCCACTTACTTACCAGCTCTTTGCCCTGCAGTTTATGAAGGTCCTTTCCCAGTCTGTAAATAATACAAGTGCCTACCTTTTAGGGATTTTCTGAAGAATAAATAACAGAATGGGTGTTAGGTACTCAGCCATGTGTCTAACTGGGACCCATTGCTATTCATTTCTTTCATCCAAGGCTGGAGTCCCTGGTTCTCAGAAGCATACAGGTAACAAGTTGCTCTGTACGGAAGTCGGTTCCTCATGCACTCTTTTTTTTTTTTCCCAAGACAGAATCTTGCTCTGTCATCCAGGCTGGAATGCAGTGGCGCTTTCTTGGCTCACTGCAACCCCTACCTCCCAGGTTCAGGTGATTCTCCTGCCTCAGCCTCCTGAGTAGCTGGGATTACAGGTGCCCACCACCATGCCCAGCTAATTTTTGTATTTTTAACAGAGACAGAGTTTCGCCATGTTGGCCAGGCTGCTCTCAAACTCCTGACCTTGTGATCTGCCCACTTCGGCCTCCCAAAGTGCTGGAATTACAAACGTGAGCCACCACACCCGGCCCCTCATGCACTCTACAGCATTCAGGCTGGAGTTGGCTCCTGATGTCATGAGGGCCTGGACTGCAGAATTAGGAAGCCTTCTGAGATACCACACTTATTACATGCATGCTGTACTTAAAGATCTATCTTATGAAATATTAGCCATGAGTTGACAACTTTTGAAACTGGATGGTGGGTACATAGGGGTTCATTGTACTGTTCTCTCTAGCTTTGTATATGTTTCATTGGTTTGAGTTTTTTTTTAAGATCTATCTAAAGTGAGTTTATTTGGGTTTTTAAATTCCACAGCTAGGAGCAATACTGTCAAACTCATACCTAGGCATTTCTCTTACCATTCTGTTGAGGAGACTTCTCTGAGTTAAGTCACCAGGACATTCCTGGTGAAGCTTAGATCCCGATTGTGACTGGCAAATTTTAGGAGACCTTGCCACCTCCATTGTTTTAAGAGCACTGTGGAACATAAGTAATCCAAATAGAGCATCTTAACCAAGAAACAAATTATTAACTGTTAACAGATGAAATGCAATGAAGATTCTAATTGATGTATTTCCTAATTGTTCCTTGCCTCAGGTCATATGAGGAGTAACTGGTATAATTAAGAATAGAACACAAGTTTTCTGCTTCTACACAGTAGAATTCAAGTTTTCTGCTTCTACACCTGGTATTTTTTCTGCTACATATACAGATACTTCTGTATCTCCTGCCTCTAACCTGCAGCCATTATACCAACAAGCATAACAATAGCAACAACAAAAGCCATAGCAGCTAATATTTATTGAGGATTTCCTCTGCCATGAACTCTGCTGAGCTTTTTAAGGCATAATCTCATTTAATTCTATAAATACATTTCTAAAATAAAATAACTTTTGAAGAAGCTAATATCATTGTCCCCATTTTACAGATGAGAAAACTGAGGCTGAAAGTCATGAAGTAACATTGAAGTAACTAAGTGTATACAGCCTGGGAATGGTAAGGTTTGGCATTCCACCTTGATCTAACCTGTATGCATCTGGAAGTGCCTGGTTGCTGCACAAGATTCTATAGTTTATTTCACAGCCTCTATTAGGCATTTGGGCTCTTTCCAATTTCTTCAATCTTACAAATGATGTTGCAATAGGCATCCTTGTAGAGGATTCTGACTCGTGTCTGTCTTTTCTGTTCAAGTATAAAAAATCAGGGATTTTTGCTCATTTTGCTTACTTCTTCTGAACTTCAGTACATAAAAGAGAGACTAGCATAAAGTAAAATCAATAAATATTTGTTGAATGAATGGATGGATAAATGGGTTGATGGAAGGAAGGGAGGGGGGAAGGAGGGAAGGAGGGAAGGAAGGAAGGAAGGAAGGAGAAGGAAGGGAGAGGAGGGAGGGAGGAAGAGAAGGAAGGGAAGAGAGGAAGGGAGGAAAAAAGAGAGGGAGGGAGGAAAGAAGGGAGGGAAGGGAGGGAGGGAGGAAAAAAGAGGGAGGGAGGAAAGAAGGGAGGGAGGGAGGAAAGAAAGAAGGAGGGAAGGAAGGAAGGAAGGAAAGAAGGAAGGAAGGAAGGAAGGAAGGACAGACTGGATGGTTGGATGGGCAAGTTTATGGATGGGAATGGGATTAATTCTCCAGTGTAGACACCCAGAAGTCTCTAGATCTTGCCCCCAAGAACCATACTGTTTAGGACAGTGGTCCTCAACTTTGGTTGCATCTTGGAATCTCCTGAAGACCTTTTTAAAAATTGATGGTGATCCCCTCTGCAAATATTCAGATTTAACAGGCCTGGGATGTGACCTGTGCGTTGGAATGTCTACAAGCTCCTCAGGTGATTTGAATGTGCAGAACCGCTGGACAGGGCAAAACTCTTACCATTCACAGAGACACTGTTAAAAAGTCAACTATATCCTCCCACTCTAAGAAGGCAGCCAGGCTGTTTCATTTCTTGGCTTTGAGCTTTTGAAGAATTGGAAGCAGAAGCCCTCCTGAAGACAGCTCTTCTCCATCTTTTGTAACATCAGGGTGGTGTCCCTGAGGGGAGAGAGGCGAGTGAGCTTCCCTAGCCTGGTATGGGGAGGGATTGGGAGTCCCACAGCAGTCAAAGGACCTTTAGATCCTGGGTGTTAGAGTCCCACTCCCCAGACCTACAAAATCTGAATCTCTGTGTATAGAACCCAGAAAGCTGTACTTTCAATAAGCACTCCAAGTGATTCTGGTACACAGTCAAATTGGAAGAGGATTAATCTATAAAAATAAGTGAAGAGAGGCTGGGTACGGTGGCTCACACCTGCAATCCCAGCACTTTGGGAGGCCGAGGTGGGTGGATCACTTGAGGTTGGGAGTTGGAGACCAGCCTGACCGACATGGAGACACCCCATCTCTACTAAAAATACAAAATTAGCCGGGCATGGTGACGTGCACCTGTAATCCCAGCTAGACAGAAGGCTGAGGCAGGAGAATTGCTTGAAACCAGGAGCCGAGATTGTGGTGAGCCAAGATTGCACCATTGCATTCCAGCCTGGGTGACAAGAGCGAAACTCTGTCTTAAAAAAATAAATAAATAAATAAGTGAAGAGAGATTAATTCTAATAAAATGAATCAATCCAAAACTTCATTCCGTAACTCAAATACTCAAGAAATATTACACATCTTTATTTCCTTTAAATCTAATTAAACCATATTTTATGACTCCACCCCATCACCGTAGCAGAAATGCCACTGTCATTCACAGTTACTTTGGACAGATTGTTACCATTTCATGCTGTGTTTTCTATTTCTTCCGGTTGTTCTTCTTGTCTGCCCACATTACTTCCTACCTATTATTGGGTGGATTAAATATATTTATCACATTTTCCTCTCTAATATTTAATATTTTTCCTAACATTTTTTATTTTTACAGAGAATAACCCTAAATTTTCATATTCATATTTAAACTTACATTTAAGTTACAAGTATATTTAAACATTAAATATTTAAACTTACATTTAAGTTACAATTTAAACTTACAAGTTTAAATATGAATATGAAATTTTAGGGTTATTCTCTGTAAAAATAAAAAATGTTAGAAAGATATATAAATATGTCATATTCATCTTTGAACTTAGATTTAGTAATCAGTATCTATATCTTCTCCCTGAACAGAACAAAATCCTGAGTATTCTTTACTTCCTTTCACCCTCCCCTCCATACCTTCCCTGTCTCTTGTCTCACAATAATTCCTCTAAGACTTTAATTCCAGCTTGTTGTTATTCTTTGCAATCAAATGTTATTCATCTTCAAATTTTATTAGTTTTTTACATACCATTGCATCTTGTATCGCCATGTCTTCTTCAATTCTTCTTTCATGTCTAGTAATTTTTTCAGATGGATTATGAGAGGTAAGCTTTCTGGGTCCTTGCTCAACTGAAAATATCTTTACCCCCCAGGGCATTTGAGGCAAGGTATGTACTAAATTACTTTCCCTTAGCGCTTGGAGTACATGGCTCCTTGTATTCTCATACTCAGTGTTGTTCATGCTTGGTATTTTATACAGACTCTGTTTGTCTGTCTCTTTTTTTTCTCTTGCTCTTTCTGAAAGGTTTTATGAACTTTCTCTTTATCCTTGGTGCTGCAAGATTTTTCTATGATTGGTCTGGGGGTTGGTGCATTTTTTACTCAACATGTTTGAGCCTTTGGCAGCTTCCAATAATAATTATAATATGATTAATGTTAATAGCTTTCATGGAGTTTTTTCACAAGGCCAGGCTATTCTGAGGGCTTTACTCAGGTAATACATTCCACACCCTATGCTAGATACTATCATTATGCCCATTTCACAGAAGAGAAAACTGAGCCACAAGAAAAGCATATCTTTCTTCAGTCTGGAAATTATTTCTTTTAGAATTTCCTCCATTTCTTTCTCTCTGTAATTTCCATTTGTCAGCTATTGGAAATTGGAAGTCAATCTCAATGTTTGATTCCTTTTGTTCTTGAGCAGTGTGTTTTGGGAGATTTCCTTAGCTTGATGGTCGAGCTCACTGATTCCCCACATAGTTGTGATCTTTCTGAGACTGAGTCCTTCTGAGGAGGCCTGCAACCACACCCATCACTGAGACAAGAAAGAGGCCACACTGTCTGCCTGTTTCACCCTGATAGTTGCCCCCTGGCTCTCTCCTGGCCCCCATCGGCCCTCTGCACACCCATAGACTCTTAACTCCCATTTTTTTTCACAGCAGTACTTGCCATTAATTCTGTTCCATTTGCTTTCCATCCTCAAAAGATTTTTTAAAATAATGTCTGGTCCATCAAGGACATGCTTCTTGCTTTAAATGCTACCATGAAATGTTTATACCTTTTTGTCATTTCTAGGGATTTGGATCAAAAAGATAAACAAGTGCTTAGTTCACCATTTGATCTAATCTCCTTCTCTTGAATGCAAAGAGCAGAGACTCTGGTCATCTTGAGAAATGGGGATTCACTGAGGAACATGGGTAGCAATGAGGTAGACAGGTGTCTCTGGCTTGTGGCCAGGCCTTCCAGGGCAAATAGACATGACCTGGCTGCATCTCAAAGGGCCTGGAAAGCCCTTTAAGAATGGGAAAGGAGGCTGGGTGCAGTGGCTCACACCTGTAATCACAGCACTTTGGGAGGCCAAGGCAGGTGGATCACCTGAGGTCAGGAGTTCGAGAGCAGCCTGGCCAATGTAGTGAAATACTGTCTCTACTAAAAATATATTTAAAAATTAGCCTGGCATGGTAGAGGGTGCCTGTAATCCCAACTACTTGAGAGACTGAGGCAAGAGAATTGCTTGAACCCAGAAGGTGGAGGCTGCAGGGAGCCCAGATTGTGTCATTGCATTCCAGCCTGGGCAACTGAGCAGAACTCTGTCTCAAACAAACAAAAAAAAAGAATGGGAAAGCTGTGCAGAATTAAGACCTTCTAATGGTGTTGTATCAATCCTTCAGCTCCAGAAGCTGAGGATGGCAGCTCTGATCCTCCACCACTAACTCTGTCTCTCTGCTTCTCCTCCTGCTGCCATCTGATGAAGTCCTCTGTACCCTGACTATAAATTTCTGAGAGGAAAAATCTGATTGGTCCAGTTAGTCGTTATTATTCTTATGGCTTCAATACCCCCTCAGCCTGACAAACCCACGGACTGACCACCTTGAGATTCAATGCCCACACAGATCCAATCAGTTTGAGCTTTTATGGTGGGAGACATGTAGTCCCCATATGGAACCCCTTGAAGTGAACTGTGGTTGAGTTTGGTGCTCTGAGATTCATCCTTCCCAAAGCAATGTCTAAGGATCCTCCAAGATGTAAATATCTGGAGCCTGTGAGAGTGTCTGCAGGCTTACAAATAAGCCCAACTCATCTTTATAAAACTATCCATCAGGAAAAGAGAAATGCTCCTGATTCTCATTTGTGATGGTTAATTTTATGTGTCAACTTGACTGGGCTACAGGGTGCCCAGATTAAACATTGTTTCTGGGTGTGTCTGTGAGGCTGTTTCTGGATGAGATTAGAATTAGAATCAGTGGACTCAGCAAAATAGATTGCCTTCCCCAATGTGGATGAATACCATCCAGTCACTGAGGGTCTGAATAGAACGCAAAGGGAGAGGAAAGAGGAATTCATCCCTTTTGCTATCTGCCTGCTTGCTTGAGCTGGGACATCCGTCTTCTCCTGCCCTTCAACTGGGACTTACATCATTGGCTCCCCTGGTCTTTAGGCCTATGAACTCAAACTGGAACAATGCCACAACACCATAAGCTTTCCTGGGTCTCTAGTTTGCAAACCAGACTGTGGAATTTCTCAGCCTCCATAATCATGTGCACCAATTCCTCATAAATATATGTATATTTATGTATGTATAATATACATTTCTATTCTTTTTTTCCCTCTGGAGAACCCTGAACAATACACCATTGGATCAATGTTCCCCAAGAAATCAGCACCTCTACAAACACAGGCAGTGAGCTCCATGATGAGGATTTAGCTAATGTAAGAGAAAGTTTGGGTTAGAAATACCAGAGTTAACAACCCCAAGAAAGATGTTATAATGCCTCTGAAAAAACTTACAAGCGGGGTAGCTCCCTGGTTCATAATACTACACTCTTCTCTAGGAATTACCTAGTACACTGTATTAACAGTAGGGCCCCTTTGGCTTCAAGATGGCCCCTCTCCACTCCCCACTTAGCCACAGATGATTGATTGACACAGGGTTGAACACCTGACCCAAGCCGGGCTGATCAAAAATCTCTTTCTCCTCCTTAGAAGGTGAAACTTAAAAGAATACCCTTAACTAATATCGGCCCCAGCCCATGGCAGAAACTACATGACCCAGCCTCTGTTGAAACCGACAATCTGCAAAGAAGTATCCCAATTGATTATAATTTCTGATGCAATCAATCTCTTTAATCCATGCCCTGACCACTGCCCAAGCCATGACCCTAGCTACACACTGACCTTGACTCCAGCCCCTGCTGAGCCTATTCCTGGCCAGATGTTGAACTTGGACCCTGGCTACAGAACTAACCCTGACCTGGTCATAGGTGATTCTATGCCCTCATCACAAACTGGGTCTGACCCCAGCAACATACCAATCCCTGGCTCCCTCCAGTCACCCTGGAAACATATGCTATTGTCACAAGTGATATGTTTGGTTTCCCTCTGATATGGTATGCAATGGTTTCCCTCTACACAACTGGAGGTACCGCTTGTTTACCACAAAGCAGCCAGCTCAGGCCCTCCTCCCCAGATTACTGAGGACAGCTAATCTCTGGATCTGCTGCTTTGACTCTGGGCCCAGATGCTGCTGGTGGAGTTGCATCCTGGAAACATTCTCTCACTGGGGGATGTGATGCCCAGGATGACTGCCACAATCTGTTCTTTGACCTAAAGGAATATGGCATGAGCAGGCATAGCTCAGATTCACACAGCCTCTCTGCAAGAAAACCTAAGCAAATGCCACTGGTTGGAATCATCTAAGGAAAAACCTGAAGATTATTCAGTGAACTGGAAGCCCCTCAGAGTCAGCCCCAGCAGCTCTCTCTTCTTCATACCAACACATACTTGTTTTCAATATCTGTCCATTCTATATCGCAAATGCTTACCCTGTGAACTCCTTCTCTCCATCTTCACCCCATCCTTCCTTGGTACAAGCTGGCACCCACAGCCTCGTTTCTAACTGGAATTCCTACCTCCAGTCTCACCACCTCCTCCTTGACCCTCACCTCAATCCATCACCAAATATATTTGCAAAAAATCAAATACATGCTCATTCCCTTCTGCTCATCAACTTACCTGTGGCTTCCCATTGCCCTCCAGATAAATTCCAGCTTCCTGGGTATGGCTTTCCAGGCCCTTCACGATCGGGTCTAAAGCGTGCATCTAGTGAAGAAGAGAGCTTATTTCTCATGCAGACCATTTCCTCTCAAGCGCTCATGGGCCTCCACTCAAACCCTTCTGTGGAGGAGATGATGGCTTTATAGTTAGAATCTGTCATTTCCTACAGTGAAGCGTGGTGGTGGTGGGGTTATAATTATACTTACATTGCAAATTAAAATTGTTATTAATCAAAGCAGCCCTAAAAATATCAGAAACATAATGTGATATCTCAGAGCTCTTTTCCCGCTGGTTCCAGTAAAGATCCAAAAGGAAGCTGACCTTTTCCACAGCCCAATTATAAATGTCAGAATTGCATGGTGCCATCCTTCAATTACTGTCACCTTGAAAGGGGAGAGTGCTGGAGGCCTCACACTTAAGTGTTTTCAATCACAGATATATTTCAAACACTGTCTCCTTGCGAGAGGAGCACTGGGCTCTGGAAGCTGATGCAGCCCCCATTGTGGTTTCTGTGTCATGTGCAATGACCCAGAAAGTTAGCAACTTAAAAGATGATTTGGAGTTGATCAGAACTGCCCGTTTAATCTCCTCCTGTTCTAACAAACTAAAGATTTAATTATTCTTCAATTGCTATTTGCAGAAACACCACGGGACAAAGAAGCCCCCATCAGGTATCTCTTAAATACAGGTAACTGTAGATTGCTTCCCCCTTTACAAAATCATGTTTTTATTGTGCAGCTTCAAGTAAGGGGGAAAAACCCTTTCCTTCTGGTCATATTTCTATTCTTCATTCAAAGTCTCAATTCGACAAGAAGGCAGAGACGGTTGAGTCCAATAAGCAGGAAAAAGCAATTCAATATCCAGGCGGATCTGATGCTATGGTATTTATAGAACACACATATCACATTAGCATCTTCCCATGTTGTAATATAATTTCTTCATCTGTCTCCTGTAACCTAAATTTACAGTAGGGATTTTTTTTCCCTCTGTACTTAATTAACAAGGAGTATTATTGAATTTTAGTTATTATAAAACATGGCCAATCAATATAATTCTCTGTTCCTCTTTTTAACAGAACATCCTGGGTCTGATTTGAGCTGGGAAGTCCAGCCCCATCACAAAGAGGAGAGTTGTAAATTCAACAGTACTCACCAGGGCGCTTTGCCTCACTGTGGCCATCCTCCAAAGCCAAATACATTCTGCCTCCAAGTCCAATGGTGCCAGAACCCTGGGTGGTCACCAGGGTGGTCGCAGACAATGGGCAGACTGACCCATGAGCTTCACCAGCTGGTGGCTGGCCTATATACTGGCCCATTACACTCAGACACATGGCAGAACTTGTCCCTGCCTTGGAGCCCAGTGACTCAGATCCTTCATCCCCAGCCCCAGAAAGCAGGAAACAAGCATAGCTGGGAGGAAGATGTTTAACAGGGGAGATGTCACTAATCCTAAACCCATTCTCCAAAAGCCTTTCCTACACTTCAAAGGTTGATGTGGTGATTGTTTAGAGTGCAATGAAAAGACTTTAGAGGGAACAGCCCAAAACAAGACTGTGAACCATGCCCAGTCCTTTCTCACGTCCACACTACGAGCAAATCCTGTTGGTTACACCTTGAAAATATACTGCTACATGCACAATGGATGGGTTCATTCTCTTGGTGGGTGCCAGTCCAATAACAGCAACTGAGAAGGATTTCACAAGGGGATTTTATCACTTGCAACAACTAAGAGGAACTCAGGGGACAATCTAAAGCAGTGCCTTCCTAAACTGAGGGCTGTCAGATTTTATAGGCATAAGGTATTGAGACATGATCTGATTGGATCCTGCCATGGGATGATGCTAGGGATCAATCGGATTGGATCCTGGGCCCTGTCATCCCATGTCCACTTTTCTTCATTCAGTCCCCACTGCTCAGTCCAAGCCCTTAGGTTCCCCCTGTGGTTGTACACTTAGTTCATCTGGGCATGCTCAGGTTATGTGACCTTCAACCTGAGGGTTATGGCAATTGAAAAACAATTCATAATTTTGTTACATTAAAGTTGAACTAGGCCAGGGGAGATGGCTCATGCCTGTAATCTCAGCACTTTGGGAGGCTGAGGCAGGTAGATCACGAGATCAGGAGATCAAGACCATCCTGGCCAACATGCTGAAATCCCGTCTCTACTAAAATTACAAAAATTAGCTGGGCATGGTGGCATGTGCCTGTAGTCCCAGTTACGCAGGAGGCTGAGTCAGGAGAATAGCTTGAACTCAGGAGGCGGAGATTGCAGTGAGCTGAGATTGCACCACTGCACTCCAGCCTGGCGACAGAGACTCTGTCTTTAAAAAAGGGGGGGAAAAGTTGAACCAGATTAGTCTGATAACGTTACAGTATCAAGAATCCAAACACGTCTGAACACCTCCATGCCTGCACCCTGGTTCAAGTCACGTCTCCTCTGGCCCTTTGCCATGACCTTGTGACTGTCTCTCAGCCTAGGCTCTCACCTGCCCACCCTGTGTCCTCAACAGAGCAGCTAGCCTGAGTCTTTTAAAACAGAACTCCAATCCTTTCATTCTTACATGCTTCTGCTCCAAAGCCCATCAGTAGCTTCTCATCTTTCCCAGAAGAGAAGGCTCCCACGAGACCTAGAAGGTCCAATGGCGTTTGGCTTCATCCCTCTCCCTCCCTCCATTTCAGTCCAGCTGGCCTCTTTGCTATTCCTTGACCCAGTAGCACACCTGGCCCCAGGGCCTCTGCTGGCGCGATTCCCTCTGCCTGGACTGGTCTCCCAGAACCCACGTGACCTGCTCCCTGGCCATTTCAGGCCTTCTCTGAAATCCATTTAAAATAACACCTGCCCCACCCCAGCATCCCCACCTTGCTTGATTTTTCTTCAAAGTATTTATCTCCACCCATTATACTAAATATGGTCTTTCTCCTCCCACTAGAATGTATATTCAACTAGGGTAGGGATTACTTTCAACTTTTTTTCTTGGCTTCATGTTTATTTCATTTCTATTTTCATGTTTCCTAACATTGCATCATGAATTTTTTTCAAACATAAGGAAACTTGAAATAATTGTGCAATGAACAACTCACATACCCACCTCCCAGATTGTACAATTATTAACATTTTGCAACATTTGCTTTTTCCCATATCTAACCATCTATCCAACCCTCTATTCATACATCACACCATCTTGTTTTTGCCTGCACTCCAAGTAAGTTGTAGGCACCCCTATGCTTCACCACTGAACTCACCATGCACATCATGTACTCAAGTTCAGGATTTGTGTATAATTCCTTTTTATTTTTGGAGGCAAAATTTACATCAAGTGAAAGGTGCAAATCTTAAGTGCGTTATTCAAGAAGTTTTGACAAATGTCAAATGTTACCTGTGTAACCCAAGCCTCTACCAAGATATAGAAAATTGCCTTCACCCAGAAACTTCCCCCATTGCACTTCTTTGTTTATCTCCAGAGAACAGAGAGATTTTGTTTTGTTTTGTTTTGTTTTGAGACAGAGTCTTGCTCTGTTGCCCAGGCTGGAGTGCAATGGCGCAATCTTGGCTCACCACAACCTTTGCCTTCTGGGTTTAAGCGATTCTCCTGCCTCAGCCTCCCATGTAGCTGGGTTTTAGGCATATGCTACCACGGCTGGCTAATTTTGTATTTTTAGTAGAGATGGGGGTTCTCCATGTTGGTCAGGTTGGGCTCAAACTCCTGACCTCAGGTGATCTGCCGCCTCAGCCTCCCAAAGTGCCAGGATTACAGGCCTGAGCTACTGCACAGAGCCAAGAATAGAGATTTTTGTCTGCTTTGTTCACTGGTTGTGCTTTCCTGGCTCTCAGAAAGGTGTTTGGCACATAGCAGATATTAAAAAACTATCTGTAGGATGAATAAATGAATGTGCCTATGTGGGGGTCAGATTCATAGGAATTGAGTGTTTTGGTCTCTAGGGAAAGCTCTATGGCTAAAACTTGGTTTCGTGTGAGCTTAAATAAAATTCCTGAGAACCTAGCCAGCTCTGAGTATACAAATGAAATTGCAGTTCTGGACCACACAGCTGGGATGGGATAAATGCATTGCAAGGAAACCCTTTCATCTTTGATCATATGCCCAGCAGCTGTCCAGCCTCCTGAAGCCAGGATTATTCTGTTGAGCCCATATACACTGGGTTGGATGCAGCCTAATCAACAGGCATAGCAGAGCCAAGAAAGGGTCTCAGGAGGGGGTTTAGTCACTCCCTGCAAGGGAGCGACTATCTGCCACAAATAAAAACAAGAAGGATATTCATATTTTTTGAGATGGACAATTGATGTTTTCTCAATCTTAAGCAAAGTCTGAATAAAAGTTTTTTTTTTTTTGAGATGAAGTTTTGCCCTTGTCACCCAGGCTGGAGTCCAATGGTGAGATCTTGGCTCACTACAACATTTGCCTCCCAGGATCAAGCGATTTTCCTGCCTCTGACTCCCGAGTAGGTGGGATTACAGGCATGCGTCACCATGCCCAGCTAATTTTTGTACTTTTAGTAGATACAGGGTTTCACCATGTTGGCCAGGCTGGTCTCAAACTCCTGACCTCAGCCTCCCACAGTGCAGGGATTACAGGTGTGAGCCACCATGCCCAGCCAATAAAAGCATATTTAGAAAAATGTTTTTATTCACCTCAATTATATACTAATTTTTTAAAGTGTATTTGCTCTGCCATAAAGCTTTAAGATGAGTCCCGGCCAGGTGCAGTGCTCATGCCTGTAATCCCAGCACTTTGGGAGGCTGAGGCGGGCATATCACGAGGTCAAGAGATGGAGACCATCCTGGCCAACATAGTGAAACCCGGTCTCTCCTAAAAACACAAAAATTAGCTGGAAGTTGCAGCGAGCAGTGAGCCAAGATCGCACCACTGCACTCTGGCCTGGTGACAGAGCCGGGCTCCATTTCAAAAAAAAAAAAAGATGAGTGACAGCACCACTTTCCTCCAGATTGCTAAACCTAAATTCTCCTCATATAGAAAGTCAAGAGGAACGAAGATAGCAGTGGACAGAACATGATTAAATAGCAAAGACTACCCCCTAACACACACACTCACACACACAGCTACACCAGAAGAGACTGTTTACTGTGCTAAGCAGGAAAAGGCAGCATCCACATTTCTGCGGATTCAATGAGAAAGCTGGAGAGGGAAAAATTCCCTTCCATCACTGCTAAAATCCAGGTCACAGAAATACAGACCCAGAACGGAAATGCACAAGCCAAGACAGGGGAGACAGCCACAGTGCCAGGAAAGCAAAGAGAGGTTGTTCCAGGGCAAGACATGTGACAGGGGCTATGTGGAGGGAAGGGCTTGAGAGGCAGAGGGACATGCCTGGTGGCTGCCCTGCCCAAAACAAAATCAGTGAGCCACAGAAATGCAGGTTCTCTGCTTGGCGCCTGAGCTGGAAGCCATCATCCACATACAAAGAGTTTCAGTTTGATTCAACTCAGCAAACATTTGCTGGGCATTTACTCTGTGCCAGGTGCCGGCAGCAACCCAGAAAGATACATGTGGCTGTCTCTGGCCTCAGACAGCTCCTGGTGAAGGTGGAGAGATAGAGGACATTTGGCAGCAGTCCGGTGTGGCCGGGCTCTGATCCACACAGTGTCCAAGCTGCTGCAGTGCCTGTTGCCATCTGGTCTTCCTAGCACACCCTGGGGCAGGACACCAGGAAGAGGATGCCTGAGATAGACCCAAAGAACCCCCTTTCTCTGGAAGTTGTCCTCCTAATTCCCGATTGTTGCTGGATCCGTAATTGACAGCAGACTTCGTGGTATATCACTTGTAGTTGAATATGTAGATGAGTATGCTAACTGTACACTGTTTCATGGTATGGATTCAAGGCTTAAATCAATCTCAGTTAACCCTTTGGCCAAAGGCGACCTCCAGGTCAACGTCGGACAAGATAGGCTGGCCTCGAACTCCAGACTTCAGGTGATCCACCTGCCTCAGCCTCTCAAAGTGTTGAGATTACAGGCATAAGCCACCGTGCCCGGCCAGTGAAAGCATATTTAGACATTAGCAGCAATCTAGGGCTGGAACTGTGAGATAGCAGCATGTATCAGAATTTCTAGGGGGCAGGACATGGAGTTGGAGGACAGATGGAGATTGTCATGGATGTTCTCCAAACATCACCTACCCTACCACAAGAAAACCCTGCTTCTGGGGGACTTCTCCAGTAGCTCAGGGCCAGTGGAGTACAAAGTTCTGCATGCACTCCTCAAGTGGGCTAGAGAAAGCCTGTCATGGGAGCCAGTCATTCTGTGCCCCTTCCCTCCATTCCCACTGCCACCTCCTTAATCCAAGGCCTTGTCTTCTCTCTCTTAGACAGTTGCCATCATCTCCTGAGTCTTCTTTACCAGTCCTGCTCCCACACTCCCTCCAGAGGGATGGAATCGATGTGCTGATCAGATGGGGTTTGGAGCCATCCCTGAGTAGAAATCTGGAGACATTCTCAGTTCCTCTGCCTGGCTTTCCATGTCTTCCATCTCCAGCTTCATCTCCCACTGTACCCTTCCATACCCTGGCCTCTCTTTCCTGAGCCACCAGCCCTTGCCTTCTCAGAATTTCTTGCAGTCACCCCTCAGAGACCACCTCCTTGTAGAAGTCTGCCAAGATTCTACCCCTACCCTCACTGGAGGTAGCCTCCCTCCCTCTCTTACAGCACATACCATGTTTTTATCTTGTGCTACAATGATCTATACTCCTGATTTATCCCCCTCATTGAATTCCTTGATATTGTTTCCTACCCAGTACATCATACAGGGACTTAGCAAATGTTTTTTGATTCAATAAACCCTGTTTTTCAGCTTTGATGCTACTGGTGTAACTGATGTAACTACTCTCTTAGGATTTACCTTCCCTGAGGGGCAGCCTGGTCTAAAAGTCATCTCATTGTGCACTGGGTGAGGGGCCCAGGAGGTGAGTGAGAACATCAGAGTGGGCAGGCACCACTCCTGGCAGCTTGCTCCCCACAGCTCTTCTAAAGCCAGGGTCAGACCATGAGCCCTGGGTGGGAGGTGCATCATCCTGGACTCGATCAAGCCTAGAAGAGTTTGCGTTCTCAACCAAGGCTGGTCCTAACCAAGATCATCCCCAATGACCTGCCCTCTCCGGTCATCCCTCCTCCCATGTGCTACACCCTACATGTCTTGCAAAGCTGGTGTCCCTTGAGGCTCCTTGACTTCCACATCTCTCCAATCTCTCCTTTCTCACACCATGGGTATGTGAGAAGCTAGGATCGAGGTGCATAGGATTTTACAGTCCTGGTGACTTGATCGTTCCATGTGTGAATCTGGTTTGCTCCTTTAGTCCCATAATGCCACGATGTGCATCTTTCACAGTGGCCTTTATACTCTCTTGAATACTTGGGGTATATGTGCACATATGTATCTCTGTGTGTGCATGTGTGTGTGTGTGTGTCAGGACCAGGGCTTAAAAAAATACAGCTCCAGGATTTCAAGGACCCCATTTGGTTCAGTTATTTTCTTTAATTATGGCAGACTAAGAAGAAAAGGACAGCAACGTGCATGCTCTGTAGTTGGACATACTTCCTACAGTCATTAGAGCAGAGGAGAGTGGGGCACAGCTCCTTGAATGACCTGACCCGCCTGGCCCCCAAGAACTACACTCCATGGTCAATGCTATCCTCACAGGGAGAGCCATGATTTCAGTTTGATAAAACGATATCCCATTAAGTTAATGTTGTTAATTTGAATTTTATTGATTTCATCATTTGCTGTTCTATAATTTGTCCATTTGTTTTGCTTTTATAGTCATATGAGAGCCATCAGCAGAAAGATTTTACTCCGGCTTTCATGTTGGTATATATTTAAATACCATTATAATAGAAATTACTTGTATCAACAAAGAGGGAGAAGTTCTTTGAAAGTATTTTTATTTCAAAAGAAGATCCAAGCTTTGCTAGGATTTGAGAAATATTTTATTTAATGTTAGATTTCCCACAAGAGGATAATGAGCTCTCAACTCCTCCCAACCCCAGTTGACTCCTCCATGAGAAATCTGTCAGTGGTTTTCCCAGGAGGCTGCCTCTATGTGCTACTCAAAGATATATAGCATGTTAAGGCCAGAGTGTTGCTCTCTGAATGCCTCCACCCGGAAGCATCCGGGACCCAGCTTCTGCCAAGTTGCAAATGAATGGGACAAAGTCATGTCCACTGGAAACTTGCCTGAGAACCCATCTGAGGACCCCATTGTGGGTCCATCATTCTAAGAAAACATGAGCTGTGAAAGGCTACAGGACAGATGTGGACGACTTCCTTGAACTATCTTCCCCAGGGAGTGCTGGCGCTTCTCTCTATGCCTGATGCAAGCAAATACAACCACGCCCAAGAGACTGTGTTTTCTTTCTTTTTCCCCCACAAGAAGAACATACAGATTCACTGTGTGGTTATTAAAGCTCTTAGCAGAGCACCAAGTTCCTGGGCAAATACCACACAGCTATCTTTCACTTCATTGAATTTTCCACTTTAATTTGTGTATAGGGTGGACTGTAAAGACAATAGGAAAATCTCAGCGAATGCATCAGGGAGGCTGTTATAAACATGGCTGTAACCTACAAGCCTGGGAAAGTCAGGGTATGTTTAATCAGCCATAGAGTGTACCCAAGGACTGGCTTCCTATACTTCCCTTTGCAGCCTCATCTCTTACTTCTTTTCTCTTTTTTTTTTTTTTTTTGAGATGGAGTCTCGCTCTGTCACTCAGGCTGGAGTGCAGTGGCGTGACCTCGGCTCACTGCAACCTCCACCGCCCCCGTTCAAGCAATGCTCCTGTCTCAGCCTCGGCCTCCCAAAGTGCTGGGATTACAGGCATGAGCCACTGCACCCGGCCCTGGCCTCATCTCTTACTTCTTTCTCCTCTCCTGCTACAGCCCAGCTCCAGCCTCTCACTCCTCATGGGGTCTTTGTACCACTATTCTTTTTGCTTAGAATTTTCTCTACCCTCTCTGTACTGGCTGAAACCTGCTTGTTATTTAGCCCTTAGCTGAGATGCTACTTCCTCCAGAATCTTCCCCTACCCACACCAAAACTGGAATTAGTGCCCCTCTGCTGTGCCCCACAGGGCCCTGTGTGTGCCCTCCTTGGAAGTCATCACACGGTGGTGCCATGTTGTTCTCTCCCCACTAGACTGCAAGCTCCTCAGGGGCAGGCCCTTGGAGCCCTTTAGATTCCACAATGCAGCACGATGGCCAGTATACACAGGTACTCAGGAAGGCTTTTTGAATGGACAGATGGGTAGTTTCAGAAGAAATGCTTATCACTATACAAAGAGGATAGCAGTGACTCTGTGGTGCCAGATGTCCCCTTTCTCCCCTGCCTCTTTCACTCCCAGATCCACAACTGCTGGGCACCCTTAGCTTGCTGCTGTGGGTTCTGATCTTCATTCCCTAAGCAAGAAGCACTCAAGTAGACAGAGATACAGGTCTCTAATCTGTCAGGCCTCCTGGTATACACCCCAAATTCCCCTCATTGGGCTAATCCAGTATCTAGAGGAAATTGCTAAGCCTCTGCCTCTGCAACACAGGGCTCTCAAAGGTTTGAATGGCAGATGATGAAAAATAGTACTTGAGATCCAAGTTGCTAAGTGCTGCCAAGTTTATAGGGGTGGTCTTCTTGGTTCTTTCTCTGATCATTGGCCATTTGTACCCCAACTATTTTTTTTAGAGATAGGGTCTAAATCTGTGACTCAGGCTGGAGTGCAGTGGCCTGATCATAGTTCACTGCAGCCTCAAGCTTCTGAGTTCAAGGGATCCTCCCACCTCAGCCTCCCAAGTAACTCCCGGAGTTTTACTATGCTGCCCAGGCTGGTCTCAAACTCCTGGCCTCAAGCGATCCCTCCACCTCAGCCGCCCAAAGTGCTGGGATTATAGGCATGAGTCACCATGTCCTGCCATGCACCCCAATTTCTCATAAGAATGGGGCCTGAACATGGTTTTGCCTGACCCAGCTCTTCCAGAAGCCAGCCTAGAGAAACTGCTACCAGGGCAGACTTGTAGGTGACTGCCAGGATGACCAAGCTTTGCTGTTTCCAGATTCCTCACCTTCCCCAGTTCATGCATCTTGGAATCACTCCCTGGTAAGATAAGAAATTCCTGCTGGGCATGGTGGCTCACACCTGTAATCCTAGCACCTTGGAAGGCCAAGGTGGGCAGATTACAAGGTCAGGAGATCGATATCATCCTGGCTAACACGATGAAACCCCATCTCTACTAAAAATACAAAAAAAACTTATTTGGGCATGGTGGCAGGCACCTGTAATCCCAGCTACTTCGGAGGCTGAGGCAAGGAGAATCACTTGAACCTGGGAGGCGGAGGTTGCAGTGAACTTGAGATTGCACCACTGCACCCAAGCCCAGGCCACAGTGTGAGACTCTGTCTGGAAAAAAAAAAAAGTAAAAAAAAGAAAAAGAAAAAAAAGAAGTTCCTCCACCTTTCTGCTATATGGCCTTATGAGGCTATCTGAACTCCAAAGATCAATCCTTAAGGCTATGGTCACCAAAATCCACTCTGTCTATTGGGCAGGTGGAGGCCAAGTCAGAGCCTCTACTATCTAGGCTCCTTTCCCTGTTGTTTTTCTGTATGAACACAACCTTGTATCTATTTTTCTAATCTGCAACAGTATAGACAACCTCCAATTCAAGCTATTAAAGTTAGTTTCTCTGCCTCTAACATTCTACTAGAAAATGAACCATAATTTGAAGCACACAGTAAAAAGTAATCTTTCCTTTTTAACACCCAAGCTCCTTCATTTTCAAAGAAAGCCAACAGCTGTTGGATTGGATTTTGTTTTTTACCAATTATACATTTTGCCTTGAAAGCTGCCCAGAGTACAAAAAAGAAGTGAGGGTGTTCACACTTTGAAGATGAATCATCTCAAAAGCTGGCATAAAACCCCCCATGTTCATCATCCCAGTCTTGAGACAAACGCTCTGGTCATTAATGAGAGTGCATAAGACAGGCTGGAGTTATGACTAGCATTTATTTGCTGCACTAAAGAATGTCCTCTATTAATGACAACAGCTGTTGGTTTAATAACCCCAGAAAAGATCATTAAATTCCTTCACATTTCCCAGAAATGGATGGAAGAATTGCAAAAAGGTTCAAGCATATGGGGAAACATATTGGAGCCAGCAGCTCCAAAGAATAGCCAGAAAACTGATACTCTAATGGGCTGCTCCACATGGCATCGCCTGTGGGTGCCCATTGGAAACAGGTGTGCTCCCTGCCTTGTAGGGAATGTGGAAACATGGTGAGGAGCAGCGTCAAGATAGATGAGCCCTGAGTGCACTAGGCTGGGCTGGAAAGACAGCTGCCTGAGTTGGTGGGTTGTTGTGAAGGCTAAGAAGGTGACTAACGTCAGCAGCCCTTGGCTGCAAACCCACTTTGCTACCTTGGTGATTGCTAATGCCACCATCCCTTGGCAGAATAGACACACTCATTTTTCCATGCATGCTGTTTCTGATCACTGCACACTTAACTCCAATGCATACAGACATACCCAGGCATTCAACAGATAGCCTAATGCCCTTGCAGACAAACTCCTGAAACTTGCATCAGTGAACTTATTCTGCTGAAGAAACCTCCCATAGTCAGAGCCCATCAGCTTGGTCTTGAGTTCAGAGTCAGCAGAACCTGTCTACTTTTCATGCATCCAGGTGAAGGAAGGCATTTCAAGACCTCTGAGTCAGGTGCTCGGATGATTCTGTCCACTTAGAGAGAGGGAGAAGTAACCATGGAGGAAATGTAGAATTATCAAAAAATTATCTCAAAAAATAAAAAAAGAGAAAAGTTACAGGGCCTGAGAGTTTTACTGATGACTTCTTTCAGACTTTCCAGGAAGCATTAATTCCCATTCCAAATAAACTGTCCTCATGCATAGACAAATACAGAAAGCTAAGCTCTTCATTCCATAGAGGAGGCATGGTCTTGATAACACTTATATAGCATAAAAAGATAAGAAAACTAAAAACCAACTTCACTTAAAAATGTAGACATAAATTCCTGCATAAATAGTGGCAAGACAAATGGGAGGCTTCATACAAATACATAAATTCATATTCTTTGAGGTTTGTATGAAAAGTTTAATGTAATAAAATTAACATAGAATATATATGTCATGTTTAGATTGAAATATTAAATATTAAAAAGATTTATAATATACTTTTCTCAAATTAATTTATTTGTTATGAGTTAAATTGTGTCCTTCCAAAAAAAGATATGGTGAAGTTATTACCACCAGTACCTCACAATGTGAATTATTTGGAAACAGGGATGTTGCAGATATAATTAGTTAAGGTGAAGTTATACTGGAACAAGGTGGGCCCTTATCCAAGATGACTGGTGTCCTTATCAGAGGGACACAGACACAGGGAGAAGGCCGCGTGATGAGGGAGGTGGAGTGGAGAGAGGCAGCTGCAAACCAAGCAACGCCAAAGATTTAACACTGGTTTAACACTGGGGTCAGCAAACTACAGCTTATGAGCCAAAATCCAGCTTGCAGCCTATTTTTCTGCATCCTGTAACTAAGAATTTTCTTTTTTTGAGACAGAGTCTCGCTCTATTGCCTAGACTAGAGTGCAGCGGCACAACGTTGGCTCACTGCAACCTCCACCTCCCAGGTTCAAGTGATTCTCCTGCCTCAGCCTCCAGAGTAACTGGGATTACAGGCAACCTGCCACCACGTCTGGCTAATTTTGTAGTTTTAGTAGAGGCAAGGTTTCACCATGTTGGCCAGGCTGGTCTCAAACTCCTAACATCAGGTGATCTGCCTGCCTCAGCCTCCCAAAGTGCTGGGATTACAGGCATGAACCACTGTGCCCGACCAAGAATGGTTTTTATATTTTATATTTGTGTGTAAACAAAAGAAAAGAAACAAGAAGGAGGAGAGAAAGGAGAAGAAGGAGGAAGAGGAGGAGAAAGAGATAGAGGTTATATGTTGCTCACAAAGCAACAAATTTAATACTTGGCTGGTCACAAAACAAATTTGCTGACCCCTGGTTTAATACAACCCTAATAAAAATCCCTATAGATAAACTGAAGTTGATTTGGAAGAAGACATAGGTGAAATTCTTAGCTAAGAAAACTTTGGTTTAAAAAAAAAAAAAAGTAAGGAGAGATTATGCTCTGAGATATTTAAGTATAAATCTACAATCGTTTCCCACCCCTGGGCCTGCACAGGTGCGAACGGATCAGAGACAGTTAAGTGGGCACCGAGCTCCTGCCACGGCCCAGAACACACGGTCCTCACGCTTCCGCCGGGTGAACGTCGACGAATTTGAGGCAGCAAACGTGTGGACTAGCAGGAAGCAGCGGAGGCAGGCCCGGACCCGAGCGAGGTGGACGAGCTCCCGCCGCAAGGGCATAGGCTTCGGGGGTTCCCTGCAGCCTCGCGGAACTCTCTGTTCGACACCAAGAATCAAGCCGTGAAGGAACAAGCCCAGGGTGTGGTGCTGAAAGTGCTCACAGAGTTCAAGAGCAGAGACACTGGGCGGGCTGTGTGGTTGCTGGACAAAATCCCAGCACTCTGGGAGGCTGAGGCAGGCAGATCACGAGGTCAGGTGTTCAAGACCAGCCTGGCCAACATGGTGAAACCCGTCTCTACTAAAAATACAAAAAAATAAAAATAGGCCAGGTGCAGTGGCTCACACCTGTAATCCCTGCACATTGGGAGGTAAAGGTGGGTGGATCACGAGGTCAGGCCTGGCCAAGATGATGAAACCCCATCTCTACTTAAAAAAATACAAAAATTTTTTGTATTTTTGTATTTGAACAAAAATGATGTTGACTTGTCAATGAGGCACGTTGATATAGGCTTTCAGAAACTCACAGAAAACCATGCAGTGTTACTTCAGGTGCATGAAAAGGCCTTAGCAGTAGGAGGATTGTGCTCCATTATAAGAGTCCTTACAGCAAGAAAGACTGTTTAAAAGAATAAAAAGACTCCAAAGACACATGCACATGTATGTTTTTTATTGCAGCACTATTTACAATAGCAAAGAATGGGAACCAACCCAAATGCCCCTCAATGATAGACTGAATAAAGAAAATGTGGCACATATACACCATGGAATACTATGCAGCCATTAAAAAGAATGACTTCATGTCTTTTGCAGGAACATGGACAAAGCTAGAAGCCATCATTCTCAGCAAACTAACACAGGAACAGAAAACCAAACACTGCATCTCCTCACTTATAAGTGGGAGTTGAACAATGAGAACACATGGACACAGGGAGGGGAACATCACACGCCGGGACCTGTCGGGGGGTGGAGACAAGGGGAGGGAGAGCATTAGGACAAATACCTAATGCATGCAGGGCTTAAAACCTAGATGACGGGTTGATAGGTCCACCATGGCCCATGTATACCTATGTTACAAACCTGCACATTCTGCACATGTACTCTAGAACTTAAATTTTTTTTAAAAAAAGAATACAAAATAAATAAAAAGACTCATTATCTTGAGAAGAATTCTGATGCCCAGGCTGGTGAAGGGATGGACAATGAACCATCTTCCTAGGAACTTCCAACTACACTATTTAGGACATGTATCTGCTGAAATGTATTTTATTTTCAAGGTGGAGAGAAAAATCATGTTTCCTAAATCCTATGCAGGATCTGATAGTCTGTGCCCTTGTCTTCGCATACTGCAAAACTGACATTTTGGTTGTACCAGAGTGGCTGGCTGGCTGGCATTGATCGGGTGCACTTGTGTGCACTGCGGGGGAGGGATGGTTTGGGCAGGTGCAGATTCAAGGACTGTGGTAAAAGGGAGAGCTTGTTTTCTGACGTGGAAAAAAGCCAAGGGTTTGTACAGACATCCCATCTTCCCAGAGGAGGCGGATGCTCTTGGTCTCATTGTAAAGCTCTTGCTGCATCAATAAAGCTCTTGGCTTATTAGGAAAAAAAAATCTACAATAACTAAAATAGAAGGACTCTAAGAAAACCACTGGCATAAAAATCAATGAAATATGTTGCATCACCCTTAAATGGGCTTAATTCATAATAAGAGATAAATATATAGTATTGGAAGTATCCAAAACTTAAGGGAATAGATATAATTTTTAAAATATTGGAGAAAATGGAAGTATGAGAAAAATAAATTATTAGATCACTGTATCACACTATATGTCAAAATAAATTATTGGCTAGTTAAAACAATTGAATGTAAAAAAAGAAAAAAAAAGGAAGAAATGCTTAAACAATCTAGAAGACAATTTTCCAAGCACAAAGCAATGGATAAAATTTTCCAAGCACAAAGTAAAGAAAAAGAGCTATAGATTTGATGACATTTTCAAACTTCTGTACCTCAAAAGAATCATAAACAAAACTGAAAGGTAAATAACAAGCTAAAAAATATTGACATAATTATGACAGAAAGGATTAATAACCTTCATATATTTAAAAAGATCAATAAGAAAAGCACTAACAATCTAATAAAAATATGAGCAACAGACAGACTCCCACAACTCACATGGGATATATAATTGGCTAAAACATATATAAGAAACAGTCATCTTCCTTGGTAATTAAAAAATGCACATTTTAAAATGAGAGTCCATGTTTAATCTATCAAACCGGCAAGAAAAAATATATATATTTTTTGAGACAGAGTCTCGCTCTGTCGCCAGACGAGTGCAGTGGCACAATCTCAGCTCACTGCAACCTCCGCCTCCTGGGTTCAAGTGATTCTCCTGCCTCAGCCTCCCGAGTAGCTGGGACTATAGGCATGTGCCACCATGCCCGGCTAATTTTTGTATTTTTAGTAGAGATGGGGTTTCAGCATGTTGGCCATGCTGGTCTCAATCTCTTAACTTTGTGATCCACCCGCCTCAGCCTCCAAAAGTGCTGGGATTACAGGTGTGAGCCACCATGCCCGGCCAAACTGGCAAAATGTTAAAGGCCTTAAATACTCTGTGGTTGGTAGGGTCCAGTTAAGGACTTTTATACACTAATAGTGGAAGTATATATAAACAACGTCTCTGGACAGCAATTTTACAGTACAGTCTGTTTGCTACAGCATATGCTTCTGTAATGAGAATGAGGGCATATGTGATTTTCAGAAAGTTAAAGACGTCAGTAGATCCCAGAGGATGCATTGGTTCCTATGTAATTCTTCCAGAAGGTTGTGTTTTAAATCACCAAGTATCAGCAGCTGAACTCAATGCCCACGCCCCGGGCTGAGCAGGGGAAGCCCCAGTGGAGTGCAATTCATGCTGCCTGTTCACCCACATTCTTTGGCTACTTTCCCATTTGTTCTGTCATGAAAGTGCTTATTATCTGGTAATTCACCACCTTTATGCATTTTGTCTTATCTCCATAAGTCAGTATCTCATCTCCAATTCTTCTTTACATCCCTTTCCATCAAACAACTTTTAAAAGTCCAATCTGTAATGTAATTGTTACTCTATTTATTAGAAATCTAATTAATTTTTAAATAGCATTTTTATGAGGCTTGTTATTTTTTGTTAGTGTTGTGGTTACAACATAAAATAAATTTTGAGTAATTTACTTTCCTTCTAAGTCATGTTATTTTTAGTGCACAGTTTTGCAGAACACAATATTTTTAAGCATTTTATATGACATATATATATATACACATATATATCAAATTATTGTAGTACACCTCTATATGATTATCAAAAGCCTAAAATAACTAACCAGCAATTTCACTTACACCAATATACATATAGGAAAAAAGTCAGGTACACACAAAAATTTATACATAAGTGTGTTCATTAAAGAGTAACTTACGAAACTGAGAAATCAGAAAAAATACAAATGCATAATACTTGATTGAATATCTGATATTCCATCTATAAAATGGAATCTATGAGCCATTAAAAATAATCTTTTCTAAGAATGCTTAAAGCAATAAAATTTATCATAATACATCATTAAGAGGATAAAGAAGTCTGTAAAAAGAAATGCCACAGAATATCATCTAAATTCTACAATATAAATTACTGAATTTTGTATTTCCTATCTTAGATATGACAACTATATAAATATGTATAGCAAAATATAAATAATAGTAGATAAGACGGTGGGTAAACATTAATTACCTCCTTGCACTTTCGTACATTTTTCTAACTTTTCTATCATGAACATATATTACTTTGATAAATAAAAGAAAAATGAGCATTATGTTTCAAATAAATAAAAATTTAATGGATGCCTTTAAGAAACAGAAAGATAGCAAGAAATGTTGGAGGGAATGGGACAGAAGTGGAGAGAGGACTGGGGGAGAATGAGGCCACCTTAAGTTTGAATCCCAGGCCTGTCTCCCAAGAGACCCAGAGACTAGCAGAAGAAAATCCTCTGGGCTATGGAAATCTTCAGTTAATACAAACCCTGTGCCTACTTTCCTGAGCCAGTAATGCCTGATTCTCCTGTACAGCTGCTCTCTCTCTTGCCCCAGGCCATAGATGGTCTCTCTGACCCCTAGTGATGATCTACTCACTCACTAGGTTCCTATACCCTTGGGTCAAGCCCTTCAACCCCTTAGACATATCTCAGCTCAGCTGTAGCCCAAGAGCCAAGACTTCCTTATCCATCCCATTCCCCAGAAGCCAGGTGGTCCAGAGCAGGCCCTATATAGAGTCACTGAAGGAGAGCCCCCAACTCCATTCCTGCTGCCCACCCTGTCCTGCAGGAACAAGCATTTCTTTGTAATTTATAGAAGGAACTGATGATCCAGGCCCTAGTAGGGTGTTCATACAACCCCCAACAGTGGCACAGGACTGCTGGCAAGAGCCAACAGACTTGAAGATGTCTTGAGGCTGGATGGATGGCCCAGTCATCATTCAGGCGAACCATCTCTACCTATGCACACATGGGAATATGATATTGGGATCAGACATACCCTGCTCCCACACCCATGCCTTGGCACTATAAATTAGCTCTTCCCACCTACCCAGGGCAGGAGCAAAAGAGGTAAATCAATGGAGACAAAGTCAATGGTGGTTTTAATAAGAAATTAACTTGAGTTATACAGAATAACATAATGGCTCATTTCCAACAGCAGGGTAGGTCCTGAAGGACCTCACCAAGTGAAACTACTAAATGGTTGAATAAAATATTTTTTTAAATCTATTTAAATGCATTACTGAGTTGGCACAAAAGTAAGAAATCTGCAGAGCCCTAAAACAAAGTGAGATAAGAAGTCTGGAAGGAAAATGAGTGCCAAAGTCTGCTTTCTCCCTGAAGGCTTCTGCTAACCTCTGGAGATGCTGCAATTCTTCTCTGATGGCTATCTGAGGTATAGGGGACAGGAAACCAAGGCCAATCATAGCCCAAGGCTGGCGATCTAATGTGAAATCCCTGCATGAGGTTGAGGCTCACGGAGGCCACACACTCTAAAAGTGAGTAAGAAGTAAACCTGGATCGCCACAAAGTTGCAACAAAGAAACTTAACCAATGAACTCTGGCATTGGTTAGAGGGGAAAACATTGTAAACACAGGTCACTTCTTATATAACTTTGAGATCCAAAATTACACTAATTGTGAGACCCAAACAACCCCAGGCACTTCAGAAGCAAATAAAAATCCTCTCTGGTGAAACTCAACCCCAAAGAAGTCCCCAAAAATCCTCACAAATAAAGTCTCAAGGACAGTAAGCAGCTTACAGCCCAAAATTACAAAACATACAGGGAAATAAAGTGTCATTAGTAAAAAGCATTAGGGAAAAAAAATTTACAGAAACCTTAGACATTGGAATTTTTCGGTATAGAATATAACATACACATAAATAGGCACAGGAAAAGATTGAAAATAAATTAAATAGAAATAAAATACAATAATAAAATTAAAAATTCACTAAACATGTTAACTAGCAGATTAAACACCCATCAAGAGAGAAATAGTAGACTAAAAGATGTGAAAAAATTATCTAGCTGCAGCCCACAGGACAGAAAGATGGAACTATGGAAGAGGTTACAAAAAGGAAATATGTCAACAAAGTCTAATACAATTATCATCAGAGTTCCAAAAGAAAACAACAAAGAGAATGAGAAAGTGGCAATATATGAGGAGTTAATAGCTGAGAATTTTCCAGAACTGTTGAAAAACACCAATTCTTAGTTTGGGGAAAACCTATGAATTCCAAGCATAATAATTTTTGTTTATTCTCTACACTAGGTACATTACAGTGAAATTGCAAAATATCAAAGAAAAAGACCACGATTAAGATTACAACCAACCTCTCAAACACTGCATGGAAGATAGAAAACATGAAGATTATCTTCATGTTGAAAGGACTGTCAACATGTAATTCTATATCCAGAAACTTTTCTTTCAATAATGAGGATTTTAAAAGACATTTTGAGACAATAAAAACAAGTAATTTACTACTATAGGATGCCCAGTAAAGGAAATACTAAAGCTTATGCTTCCAACAGAAGAGAAATGGTCCCAAATGAAAGATCTAAAATGCAAGGTAGAATGATGAGATAGATATTGTAAAAAAGTTGGCAAAGTCTAAGGAATGACTTTACAAAAAATAATCACAATGTCAAATACACTGGAATTTTAAAAATAGGCTAGAACTAGAATATTGAACAACAGCTTATAAACTTGGAGGAAAATAGTCAGAAAAAACTTGTTCTAAGGCAGATCTCATCTGCCCTCTGCCTCAAGGCTATATCCCAGGGATACACTTTATAATGAAGGTATCATTTCCCCTAATAGACAGGAGCGTGCTTGAAGAGCTGCTTAGGAACTGGGGAATCAGCTTCCTCTATTCCTTTGACTCCTCTCCATCCAATCTTACTTCTCTGTTATGTTTTTTTCCTGCCTTCCTATCTTAGCTAGAGGCAGGAAATTCTACTTTTGCAATTCTGCAAGGCACATGGCTTATCCCATCAAGACTTAATCTAAAGAAAGGGGAAGGGAGGGTTCTACTGTCAACACTACTTGCTCTTCCCTCTGTTTTCCAACTGGGCTTCTTAGACCACGTTTATTGTGGACTATATTTATGCCCTCCCAAGAGGCCATAAGAAGTAGCCAACATACTCTAATATCCCCCAATATCTTCCAATCCTCTAAAGTGCCATCCTCAGTAAGCATACGATAACAATTTAACCAGCTACATTGCTACCTTTAACAAGGGCTTCCCAGCTGCAAACTGAGGGATTCCCCTGTGCCTCATTCCTCCTCAGCTCAGAAATGCCAATTGCAAGTACGAATTTCTGCCACTTTTAGGAGTGTTGGGCAGGGCATGGATACTCCCCACCTGGACACTTGTCAGTAAGTTCTCCTCTCACTTTTGTCTCCTGGGGCTTCAAAGACAGACCTTGGGTTGGCCAGCACCTGCTCCCAGCAGTCTTCCTGCTCACCTCGGCTCAGCTCAGACAACTTCTCCAGGGAGCTCACACTAACAAAGGTAAGCAGTCTTGAAGTCATTGCTTACAAAACGGTACTAAGAGGCTTCTGCCTTGAGAGGCAAACCCTTTATTACAGATAGACCTGCAGATTGCATATGTTTATAATTTCCCAGAGTTCATTTTTATGCTCTGCTAAGATCTAAATGAACTGGTACAAATGCTTGGGCTTCCTTCTGCCTCTGGTGAGGTGAGGTCTGCAGGGCTGGAAAATGTGCACGTGGGTCTGAGAATGAGCTCTGCTCCAGAGGGGGTGAGGGCAGAGCAGCACATTGGGGATGGAAAACAACTTCTTTCCTCCCAGGGTCCTTACGATACCTTTGCTCCTAGGATGAGGGGTATTTATTCTCAGTGGGGATCACTTTTGGGAACCTCTGAGCTGGGCAGCTGTGATTTGCCCAAGCTCTGTTCCTTGTAAGCTCCATGCAGGCATGACCCAACTCTGGCTCACTTATCTCAGTGCCCAGAATGCCCAGCCTAGAGTCTAGCACCAAATGGATGCTCAGTGAATACTTGTTGGCTGGTTGGGTAACATGCTGCAAGCAGGCACAGCAGCTCCCTGTCTACTTCCATTGCTATGTTCTTCTGCCATCCACATGAATCAGATCTGTGTCTCTCCCAGTCCATTTTCTTTGAGATTAGAAGAGATGCCAACAGCCAGTAAGCTCAGAGGACTGGACTAGGTTCTCAGGCAGCTGTAAAGGATAGAAACCTTTTGAGACCCCAGAAGGGTGATTCCTTCTCCTGAAGAGAACTGTTCACAGATCAGAAAAAGTCAGGAGATGGGAGAGGAAGAGGAAGCACA
Source organism: Cheracebus regulus (assembly GCA_963574635.1). Lineage (NCBI taxonomy): Eukaryota > Metazoa > Chordata > Mammalia > Primates > Pitheciidae > Cheracebus > Cheracebus regulus. The sequence continues at coordinate 25,286 of CAUYQU010030973.1, read as the reverse complement.
TTTCAGAAAGCAGAAGCAGAAAATAGGAGGAAGTGCTAAGGCCCAAGATGTGGGCAGGGCTAGAGCATCCCAGCTGAGGTCCTGGACTTCTTCCTGTGGAATGGAGGGGATTCTGGAACACTGGCAACAGGGGAGTGCCCTAACCAGATTTGCATTTTATGAAGGTCATCATGGCAGCCACCATGGACAGATGTCACTGGAGCCCAGGGGGCTGCTGCAGTGTCCGGCTGAGATATGATGGGCTAAGGAGTGGGGCTGGAGAGAAGAGATCATATCATGTGTTCTTCCCGAAATGGAAGTAGAAAGCCCAACACTCAGGGGACAGTGTTCCCTGCTAATGTACGCTCCAGGGTGGGAGACCAGCCTATGTTTCACAGCTCTCAATAGCATCTCTTCTGCCTCTCATTGATACTGTCCCAAGAGGTGGCCCCACAGTCCCCCTACGTCCTTCCAGGTTCCTTTCTTCCCAAGAGGCCAGCCTCGGCCCTTGTGGTACCTTATCCCACACACTCTGTCCAGGTTGTTTGCTTCTTAAGAGTTCCTCCTGCTTAGAACTGTGAGAGAAGCACAGAATTCAGACTCACCACTTTCAGAGCCTCCCAATCTGGTCTGTTCATCCTGGCCTCTGCCCCTCACTCACTGTGTGACACCAGGTAGGTGTCTTCCCCTCTCTGAGCCTTGTTTTTCTCATCCACAAAGAAGGGATAACAATACTCACCTTGCAGGGCTGTGAGGTGGAGTCATGGTTATTACAAAAAGCTCCTAGCATGTTGCTAGGCATAAAGTAGGTGCTTAGTGATGAGTCCCTGTGATTGGGGCTGTCCACAAATTTCTCATTTCCCAAGGCCCAGCTGCAGTCCACCTTCTCCAGGAAGCATTTCCTGACAACCCAACCCAACTCATGGACTTTTTCCTCTCTTGGAAGTCTATGATGCAGTCTGTCCCATCAACCTAACACCTGATTTCTCACTCTCAGATTGGGCACTGATGTTTCTCCATGAGCTTTCCTTATCTCCCCACAGTGAACAAAAAATTCTGCAATACCAAGAAGTGCCTCTTCCCCTTCTCCTGCCTCCCCCACAGTGCAGGGATAGGCACATCTTAGTTGCTCCGGTAGGTGGGCAAGGATATGGTCTGTTCACTGAGGGCTGCAAGTTTGGCCTCTCTGACGAAGGCAATAGGGAGCTAGTGAAGACTCTGGAAGAGGGAGATGACAGAAGGGGTCACTTGGGTGAGCACTGAGCAGCAGTGCACAATTTTTCCAGTTTGTTTCCTTCCTGCTTTCTCTGCAGAGGCCACTGGCAGAGTGATGAATGCACAGAAGCTGTGCATTATTAATCACCTTAAAAGCAAACATTCATCTTGGTGCAGAATTTTTACTTTTCTCCTCTAATAACGGATTAGAGCACCCAGATATTAATGGGCCAGATAATTTACATTTTGCTTAAGCAGAAAAAACAAACCATCAGACCCTTGTGGCAACACCACTTTCCGACACATTGAGAGACAGGCAGAATAAATTGCTGTAACTAAAACACTCACGTACGCACGCTCACCCGCCGATACATGACAGTTTGCAAACATTTTGCAACAGGCTCAATATAATTTCTAAACACAATTACCCATTCCCTTCTGGATGATTTTCCTCTCCTCCTTGCCTTCCCAATTGCTCGGGGCCATTAAACCGCAAATCCCTGGGTAGCGTTCCCCTCTGCTCCTTTCCTTAAACTCTGACCTCAGCCCTAAATAAGTTAGTCCTTAAAGGAAACAACTCATTGAGTACCCAGTGCCACCAAGAAACAAAATGAGCCGTGGACATTCACCCCTCTTTTCACCTCTTCTCCTACCTAGAATCTCAAAAAGGGAGAAGCATTACTGAAAAGAGAAGCCAAAGAAAAATCCTTTCATCTTGATCCTCTTTATGTGATCACCCATGGAAAGTTGTCATAGGGGCTTGCCTGAGGTTCCAACCAAAGAATGAAATACTGCAGTAGGCCAAGCCATGAAGAGACAGGACAGTGACTGATTCCTGCACTGACAATGATTAACTGTAGAATCTTGACCAATTCCTCAACCTTCTCTCTGGGCTGTGGGTTCCCCATTTCTACAATGAATGGTTTGGTTTTGACATTTTGTGATTTAACTCCTGGGCACCAACAGTCACACAGGGCAGGAGCATCAAGTATTAGAGCTGAGCAGTTAAAAGGAGCATGCATAATACTTAGTCCCCTGGTGAGCTAGCCACTGCACATGCTCAGTACTGAGGAGCACTACCCGCTGAGAATTCTTAGTCCACAGGTGGGCTACCCACTAAGCCTGCTCAGCCCCGAGGTGAGCTATCTACTAAGCATGTTCAGTCCGCAGATGAGCTATCCACTGAGCATGCTCAGTTTCCCCGACCCCCACAGTGTACTACCCACCCTCCAGTGTACTACCCACTGGGCATGCTGTGTGAAGGCAATCAAATTCCCTAAGGCACCAGAGCACATCCCCTCTCACTCAGTTCTAAAGAAAAGTGGCACTAGGCATGCTTAATTACGGGGCAGTAGACTGTCTGCTAGTGACAGCTTATCCTCTCTCCTTGAGCTCCCCAGAAATAGGATAGACACACAGTGGGCCCACAGCAACTAGCTGAATAAAGTAATCTTAGCCACACTGTCTCTGTTCACCTGTTGAGTTCTATAGACTCTGATTATGACATACACAGGCCTTAAGTGTTACAACAAAACAAAGTTCCCGGCAAATAAATCTTCACCAGCCAACCACTCCAAAACAGCATATATCCTCATAATATGTTTTCAAACTCATCAAACCTGTAAGAATACAGCAGATTTGATCAGTACTAGCCACCAATTTTACCTAATTAACATTTACAGATCTCTCCATCTAACAGCAGAAATCACTTTTTTTCAGGTAGCAAGGAATATTCACCAAGATAGGCCGTATACTTGGCCAAAAAGCATGTCTCAAGAATTTTTAAAAGACTGAAATCATACAAGTTATTTTATTACAATGGAATTAAATTAAAAAGTAATAACGGCCATCTAGAAAATCACCAACTATGAGGAAATTAAATAAAACACTTTTAAATAACTTGCAGAACAATGAAGAAATCACAAGGGAAATTGGAAAATATTTCAAACTGAATGATAATGAAAGCAACACATCAAAATTTGTAGGATACAGCTGAAGTGGAGATTAGAAGGAAAGTTAGGTCTTTAAATGCCTAGATTAATAAATTTAAAAAGGCACAAAATCAATGATATAAGCATCCACCTCCAGATGCAAAAAAAAAAAAAAAAAGAGCAAATAAAACTCAGTGTAAACAGGAAATGGAAAACAATAAGAAGAGAGAAAATCGATGATATAGAAATTAGACAGACAATAGTGAAAATCAGCAGAATCACAGTTGTTTCTTTGAAAAGATTAATGAAATCGACAGCCCCTCCAAAGAAGATGAGCCAAGAAAAAAAAGGAGTTCATCTATGAACCAGAAAATGGGCCCACACCAGACACTGAATCTGCTGGCACCTTGATCTTGGACTTCGCAGTTTCTAGAACTATGAGAAATTAAATTTCTGACGTTTATAAGCGATATATGGAATAAAAAAATATAGGACAGAAAACACATATTACCTATATCAGAAATTACATATGGCTTATCACTACAGATTCTATATCTACTAAAAACAATAGGAAATATGATGAACAACTTTAGGGGTCAATAAATCAACAACTCGGATGAAATTGACAAACTCCTTGGAAAGGATAACTCACAAAAACTAAATACATGAAATTATAAATTTAAATAGTCCTATATCTATTAAGTAATTTTAATTCATAGTCGAAAACTTTCCCACAAAGAAAATTCTGAGTCCATGTGGCTTTACTGATGAATTTCACCAAACATTTAAGGAAGGTATAATACAATGGTATTAAACAAACTCTGAAAGTCAAAAAGAAGGAAATATTTTCCAACTAATTTAATGAAGCCAGAATACTCCTGACATTGAAAACTGACAAAGATATTAGAAAAGATTGTTACAGACCAATATTTCTCATGATTAAAGAGATTTTTTTAAAACCTTGTTGAACTACGAGCAAATTAAACAGTGGTATAGAGAGGTAGAATATAACTTAACCAAGTTGTGTTTATCACAGTAATGCAAACTTGATTTAACATTTGGAAAATAAAACAGGTGAAGTTGAAAATTTTTTTGAAAAAATCTGAAATTCACAAGATTAACAGAATAAGAGAGAAAAAGATCAATGTAATTCACAACATTGATTGAATAATGGAGAAAAATAATACAATTCAGACAAAACATTGGGCCAATTCAATACCGATTACAGAAAAAGAAACAACTAGGAGTAGAATTTTCTTAATCTGATGAAGACAACTATTAAATATTGAGAACTAAAAACATCCTACCTAACAGTGAAACATTGAATGCTTTTCTTATAAGATCAATAACAGTGTTAACAGATAACATCCCAAACATTGTACTAAGCTGTAGATGGTTTACTGGGACAAGAAAACTAAATAAAAGTCACAAACACTGGAAATTGAAAAGTAAAGCTGTATTCACAGACAATGTGGTTATATACATGGACTACTTTATGGAAATCTTGAAAAATATATTAGAAAAATTGAATATTAAAGGATATAGTGTCATTATATTAAAAAATCAATTATTGCTCTACATACTAGCAACAAAAAAATGAAAAATAAGAACTTTTTTTTTGAGACAGGGTCTCTTGCTCTGTTATCCAGGCTAAAGTGACTGCACTTAAAACTGAGTGGGCACAAACAGGGCTTACTGCAGCCTTGACCTCCTGGGCTCAAGTGATCCTCCCACCTCAGTCTCCCGAGTAGTTGGGACCACAGGTGCATATTGCCATGCCAGGCTAATTTTGTTTATTTTTATTTTTTGTAGAGACAAAGTCTTGCCATATTGCCCAAGCTGGTCTGGAACTCCTGGGCTCAAGCAATCCTCCTGCCTTGGCCTCCCAAAATGCTAGGATTACAAGCACGAGCAATAAAAATTTCTTAAATTGCCATTTGCAATAGAATTAATAAACACAAATACCTAGATATGATTCTAATTAATAAGGTGCAAAACCACTGTACTGAAAACTACAAAACAATTGCTGAGAGAAATTTAAAAGACTTTAAAAATGGAAACATATATCATGTTTAAGGATTAAATAACTTGATATTGTTAAGATGTCATTTGCCACCAAAGTGATCTATCAGTCACAATCCCAAATTACAAGAGGAGTTTTTGAAGAAATTGACAGGTCGGTTCTAAAATATATATGGAAATGCAAAGTACCTAGAGTAGCCAAAACAGAATTGAAAAAGAACGAAGTTGGAAGACTTAAACTAATTTCAAATCTTTCTATAAAATAACAGCAGTGAAGTCAGTATGGTTTTGGTATAAGAATAGGTGAACAGAGAACACAAGGTCCAAAAAAAGACCCACACACAGACAATTAATTTTTAGCCAAGTCAATTCAATAGGGGAGAGGAAAGCCTTGTTACAAATGGCATCAGAATAACCATGTAGTTCTATTTAAAAACCAAGAATCTCAACTCCTACCTCACTCCACATACAAAAATTTATTAGACGGAGATCATAAAGCTAAACCTACTGGTAGATCCAGAAACTTCCAGAGAAAACATAAAATAATATCTTTGAGACTTGGGATAGACAAAGATTTCTTATAACACAGAAGCCAGTAATCATAAAAGAAAAAATTAACAAATGGAGTTAACGAAAATTTACATTTCTGCTCATTAAAATATGCCATTAATAAAATTAACAAGGAGACCAGCCACAAACTGAGAAAAATATCACAATATATGTAACCCTAACAAAGGACTCATATTCAGAGTATATAAGGAATTCCTGCTAATCAACAAAAACACAAGTAGCACAACTTTAAAAATGGGCAAAAGACTTGAAAAGACGTTTTACAAAAGAAGATATATGAATGGCCACTAAGATGTGAAAAATGCTCAGTATCAATTTTCTTTAGGAAATGCAAATTAAAATCACAATCAGATACCTTTCCTACTCACTACAATGTATTCTTTTTTGGCAAGTAGGGTATTTTTTTATTTTTTATTTTTGAAACAGAGTTTCACTCTTGTTGCCCAGGCTGGAGTGCAGTGGTGCAATCTCGGTTCACCACAACCTCTGCCTCCCAGGTTCAAGCGATTCTTCTGTTTCAGCCTCCTGAGTAGCTCGGATTAGAGGCATCTGCCACCATGCCCGGCTAATTTTGTATTTTTAGTAGAGACGGGGTTTCTCCATGTTGATCAGGCTGGTCTTGAACTCCTAACCTCAGGTGATCAGCCCGTCACCGCATCCCAAAGGGCTGGGATTACAGGTATGAGCCACCACACCCAGCGGCAAGTAGAGTATTAAAGATCTACACTCATGTAAGAGAGGAAAGAATCAGGATTGGGCAGAAAGAAGCTGGACTGCAGTGCAGTCACAATCTAGTCTGTTCAGAGATGTCCCATTTTGGCCCCAAATGCCCAGGCTTCTTAGTCCTCCAGTGGATCCATGAGAATTGGAACAGTGAGTCCACTTCTGCCTCCACTGCTTTATTTCTGGACCCATGTATCCTTTTTATTGTCGTACAAGACAGCATTCCATCCTTGTAGAGGACCACCTCCAGGCTGACACCTCCACCACACCTTTGGTATGCCATACCGAAACTATCAGGCTGGAAGTTGGAATGCATTTTTTGAATGATGGAGAATGAGCACAAGGAATCTTTTTTGGGGAGAAGGAAATATTCTAAAAGTAGATTGTAGTGATGGTTGCAAAACTTCATAAATTTACTAAAAATCATTGAACTATACATCACAATGGCTGAAATTTATATGTAAATTATTCCTCAATATGTTCATACATTGCTGCTGAAAGTATAAATCATATATCACAATTGAAAGATACAAGCATGTAGTAAAATTGTAAAGAAAAGCTAGAGAATGATAAACATAAAATTCAGGACAGTAGTTACCTATGAGGGGGACAGAGAGGAATGAGAAGTGATAACTGCAAAGAAGAAATGTTGAAGATACTGGTAATCTTTTTCCCTATATTAGGTAGTGGTATAAAAGTGTTCATTGTATCAATATTTCTTAGACCTTCTATCTAGTTTATATATATTATTTTGTTTCTACTTAACACATGAATAAAACAACTTATAGTTAATAAAAACAATTTTTTTTTACTATACTTTAAGTTCTGGGGTACATGTGCAGACTGTGCAGGTTCATTACATAGGTAGACACATGCCATAGTGGTTTGCTGCATCCATCCCCCCGTCATCTACATTAGGTATTTCTCCTAATGTTATCCCTCTCCAATGCCCCCACCCACCTGCTATCCTTCCCCTAGCCCCCCCACCCCCAACAGGCCCCGGTGTGTGATGTTCCCCTCCCTGCGTCCATGTGTTCTCATTGTTCAACACCCACTTACGAGTGAGAACATGCAGTGTTTGGTTTTCTGTTCTTGTGTTAGTTTGTTGAGAATGATGGTTTCTAGCTTCATCCATGTCCCTGCAAAGGACATGAACTCACCCTTTTTTATGGTTGCATAGTATTCCATGGTGTCTATGTGCCACATTTTCTTTATCCAGTCTATCATTGATGGGCATTTGGGTTGGTTCCAAGTCTTTGCTGTTGTAAACAGTGCTGCATTAAACATACGTGTGCATGTGTCTTTATAATAGAATGATTTACAATCCTTTGGGTATATACCCAGTAATGAGATTGCTGGGTCAAATGGTATTTCTATTTCTAGATCCTTGAGGAGTCACTACACTGTCTTCCATGATGGCTGAACTAATTTACACTCCCACAGTGTTAAAGCATTCCTATGTCTCCACATCCTCTGCAGCATCTGTTTTCTCCAGTTTTTTTAATGATTGCCATTCTACCTGGCATGAGATGGCATCTCAATGTGGTTTTGATTTGCATTACTCTAATGACCAGTAAAAACAATTTAAAATAAAATAAATTAGCTGGACATAGTGGCTCAAGCCTGCAATCCCAGTACTTTGGGAGGCCGAGGCAGGCAGATTGCTTGAGATCAGGATTTCAAGACCAGCCTGGCCAACATGGTGAAATCTCATCTCTACTAAAATTCAAACTTAATCAGGCATGGTGTAGGGCACCTGTAATCCCAGCTACTCAGCAGGCTGAGGCAGGAGAGCCTCAGGAGGTGGAGGTTGAAGTGAGCCGAGATCATGCCACTGCACTCTAGCCTGGGTGACAGAGTGGGACTCCATCTCAAAAAATAATAATAATAAATTTAAATTTAGTTAATTATAAAAGAGATCAAGCATTGGGTGAGGTGGCTCACACCTGTAATCCCAGCACTTTAGGAAGCCAAGGAGGGTGGATCACGAGGTCAGGAGTTCAAGACCAGCCTGACAAACATGGTGAAACTCCATGGTTTCTACTAAAAATACAAAAATTAGCCAGGGGTGGTGGCGTGTGCCTGTAATCCCAGCTACTCAGGAGGTTGAAGCAGGAGAATTGTTTGTACGTGGGAGGTGGAGGTTGCCATGAGCTGAGATCATACCACTGCACTCCAGCCTAGGCCACAGAGTGAGACTCCATCTTAAAAAAAAAAAAAAAAAAAAAGAGAGAGAGAGAGAGAAAGATCAGAGATAGAGCTGATAAAAAAATATGCATTATAATAACAAACTGACCAGTGGAGAGTTGGTGCGGTAAGACTCGCCCTCATCTAAGAAACAGGGTAATAACACAGAGGCAGAATTAGAACAGTCCCCAGAGCTGAAAAGCAACAGGGGGCCACTTAGACTTATAGGCAGAATTGACGATAATGGGGGAATGGACAGTGAGAAAGAAGAGAATACTGGCCGGGCACAGTGACTCAAGCCTGTAATCCCAGCACTTGGGAAGGCCAAGGTGGGCAGATCACTTAAGGTCAGAAGTTTGAGACCAGCCTGTCCAAATGGTGAAACCCCATCTCTACTAAAAAATACAAAAATTAGCCAGGCATGGTGGCGCATGCCTGTAGTCCCAGCTATTTGGGAGGCTGAGGTGGGAGAATCTCTTAAACTTGGGAGGCGGAGGCTGCAGTGAGCTGAGATCACGCCACTGCACTCCAGCCTGGGCAACAGAGCGAAACCCTGTCTCAAAAAAGAAAAAAAAGAAAAAACAAAGAAGGAGAATACTGGGTTGACTGGAGACTTCACCCTCTCCACTTTGGTGGACAAGAGAGCAAGAGAATCACAGCACTGATCCCCCCAGCCCCAGCCCAGTGCCATTTAGATACTAACACCTTGACACTTCAATAAAGATATGCACACACCTGCCTTAGAGTTCATTGTCTGGCTTGTTTAGAGGAGGAAAGTGAGAAAGCTTAGGTACAGGAATCGGGAGGAGTGTTGAATGGTGGCAGCCCTTCAATCAGTGGCAGTAACTTCAGTGGGCGCTCCTGGGCACAGTATCTGCACACCTGGAGAAACAGTAAGTTCCAGGGCAGGCTAAGCTACCATCACAGATAGACCCACAATATGTTAATGGTTCAAACAACAGAAGTTCATTCCTTCCTCAAATACCTAGTTCAGAGAAGGGGGTCCTCCTTTGTGCGGTATTGTCAGTCTCAGCCTCCTTTTATCTTTTGGCTTCTCTATTCTCTAGGGCCTTGTTGTCATCTGCTTTTAGTCAGAGGAAAAAAAAAAAGGAGGCAGGAGGGACTTAGCTGCTTTTTTTAAAGTTTCAGCTCAGCAACCTTAGGGCAGACAAAGATGTCTTATAACAGCACACAATGAGAACAAACCATCAAAGAAAAAAATTGATAAGCCAATTAATTGGACTGCATCAAAATGAAACATTACTCCTTTTCAAAAAAAAAAATCATTAACAAAATGAAAAGCCAAACCACAAAGAAAACATTTTTGTAATTCACATATCAAACAAAAGAATTGCATCCACAGTATGTAAAAACCTCTAGAATTCAATAAGGCTCCCCCCTCCAAAATTTAGTGGCAAAAGATTTTGAGAGACTCACAAAAGGATTTGTGCATGAAAGCATGCTTGACATCATGAATCATCAAGGAAATGCAAATTAAAACTACAAAGAGGCCAGGTGCGGTGGCTCTAGCCTGTAATCCCAGCTACTCGGGAGGCTGAGGCAGGAGAATCGCTTGAACCTGGGAGGCAGGGGTTGCAGTGAGCCAAGATCACACCACTGCTCTTAAGCCTGGGTGATAAAGCAAGACTCAGTCTCAAATAAATAAATAAAACCACAAAGAGATGCCATGATACACCTACCAACCTCACTAAAATTAAAAGGACTGACATGATCAAGTGTTGGTAAGGGTGTGGGATAACGGGAGCTCTTAAATATTGCTGAATGTAGGATGGTACCACTGTGGACAGTGGTTTAGTGCTTTCTTGTAGTTAAATATACACTTTTATGACTCAGCAGTTCTACCTCGGTATATAACCAAGCAAATGGAAAGTAGAGGTTCATACAGAGACTGGATAGACATGTACATAGCTTTTCTGCATAGGAGCCAAAAACCACAGACCAACCAAATGTCTATCACCGGGTGAGCGGATAAACTGTAGTATATTCATACAATGGAAGATTACTCAACACAAAAAGGAAAAAAACACGGGATACATACAAAATCATGAATGAATTTTAAAACACTATGTGAAGCAAAAGTAGCCAGCCCAGACGACTTCATGTTGTATGATTTTATGTATAGGAAATCCTTGAATGTGCAAATCTAATCTGTGGTAACATACAGTGGATCAGGCAGCCATCTGTGGGTGGGAGGAATTTACCACAGAGGAGCAGGTGAAAGCTCTTCGGGATCATGGAAATGTTCAGTACGTTGATTGTGCTAGTGGTGGTAGACATCAAGCTGGTATTGGGGATGTACAAGTTGTACATTTTAAAAGGGTGCTTTTCATTGTATATAAATTGCATGTTAATAACACTGATTTTTTTTTAAGGGAAGGAGAACGTCTTAGCCTAGGAAGTGCACACATAACTTCTGCTCACATTACAGTAGTTAGAACAAACCATCATAAGGTCATTCCAACTTCAAGGGAGGCTGAGGCGTGTAGTCCAGCTGTGTGGCCAGGAAAAAGAGGAAAAATGGCTTTGGCAAAGAGCAGCAGCATCTGCCACACCCAATTGTCTGCTGCCCAGAGGGTTACTAGAGACTCCTTCCAAGGCAGATATAGCAGGGCTGCCCTAAGGTTGACAGCAAGGCAGGCAATGAGGCTGGGACCCAGGGCTGAGCACAGAGAGAGAAGAGGAGGCTGCTGGAGGAGGAAGCACTCCCAAAAGCCATTTCCAGAAGAACAAAGCAAGAGAAAATGGTGTCCACAAAAGCATAGAACAGGAAAGCAGATGTTTGGAGACTGGGTTGGGAAGTCCTGCATTGCTGGAGCACAGAGAGTTTGGAACAAGTCGTGGGTGATGGAGACTGTGGGCTCTACGATGAAGGGCGAAGCAGTAGGGACTGTACCTTGTAAACCCTCAGTACCTTGGGAGGGTTGGAGGGAAGCTCCAGCTCTGACAGCCCCTACACAGTTTGCAGCACTTAGTGACTTACCTTCCCATTCAGTCCCAGCACTCGGGGGCGAGGGGTGGGTCATTGCCTGAGGTGCACACCCCAAGACTGGGGAGCCCGCTCCACCCAGAGAAGGTAGAAGAAGTTCCAAGCTGTGACTCAGGCTGCACTCCAGGAAACAGGCAGGGAGGAGCCAACATCACAGGCAGGAAGTTGTCTGTGGCTGGGGCCCACTCACAAACCCCACTCCCATCTGAATCACTTCACAGAAGAGGCACCTGTTGCTCAGCAACGGAGGGGCAGTCCCGCAGGCCCCACCTCCTGGCTTCAGACTCCGGCCTGGTTAACTCTTCACTTCCCAAGTAGGCAGGGGATCTGACCCCACCAACTATATGTCAAAGGTGTAGACTTACCTGGATTTGACTTCACTTGCCATTCAGCCAATTCCGAAAAGGAATACCTTCCAATGGAGGATACAATCTCTACTGCATCCCACCCCTCATTGTCCCACTGAGGGAAGCAAGTCCCCAAAGGACCAAGGCCTTGCCCAAGGCCACACAGTTAACAAGTGACAGAAGAGAGATAGGAAGGCCTCCGGGCTTCTTCCATAGGTATTAAAGATCTTTTTACTTGTCAGGCATGATAGAGGAAGTACTGAGGGCCCACAAAATATGTAGGGCCTGAAAAAGAACAACTGATTCCAAAATATGACGAGCAAACTGCAAAATCACAATTAGTAAAATGTTTAATTAAGGATTACAAAAGAGTACAAGGTTGGGCACGGTGGCTCACACCTATAATCCCAGCACTTTGGGAGGCCGAGGCAGGTGGATGTCTTCAGGTCAGGAGTTCGAGACCAGCCTGGCCGATATGGTGAAACCCCATCTCTACTAAATACAAAAAATTAGCTTGACATGGTGGTACATGTCTATAATCCTAGCTACTTGGGAGGCTGAGGCAGGAGAATAGCTTGAACCTGGGAGGTGGAGGTTGCAGTGAGCTGAGATCACACCACTGCACTCCACCTCGGGCAACAGAGCAAGACTCTGTCTCAAAAACAAACAAACAAAAAACAGTACAACAAGTTGGCTTCATGAACGGTGACATGTAGAATATGTAGAACATGTCCTTTTGTTTGAAAACCATTTCTAGATTTGCTTTCGTCACCTTGTAGAATTCCTGAGGGTGCCTGAGAAACACTGACCCAGGCTAACATATGTGATTTGTGACCAAATTATTTCAAAAGCAAAATTTAAATTAAACATCTTCAATTTGTTTACAGAAAGAAAAAAATCCACATTTCATATGAGATATGTGCTACTAATGATGGGAGAAGCTTCCAGAGGAAGGAGGTGAAAGCCCAGTGGAGCCTCGAAATGGCTCTGTCTGTGCTCCTTCCCAAGTCAGGGATTTGCAGCTGGAGCCACAGCTCCTACCTGAGGCTGTAGGTAGAGGGCAAAGAAGGCCCAGCTTGGGGGATGCCACTCCCTTCATGACCTCCAGACAGTGGGGCAGGCTGAGAAAATGCCTGCCTCAGAAGGAAAGAAATACCCCGGAGGATATTTTCCCTCCTGAATAGGAAAGCTTCTCTACTGCAGACAGATTCCATAGCTACCTGAGCTGCAGCCCGGCAACAGCATCTTCCCAGGCATGCTGATCGTGCGTGTGGCAGCTCTCCATGCCCTGCTTAAATGACCGATCCCATTAGTGATAAGGTGCCAGGGAGAAGCTTTATTTCATGTTCCAAGCAGGTTATGCTGATGGAAACAAGATAAAGGTTTCATGCTGTGTTCTTAGCTGTATCAGGAGTCCTAGGGATGGCTTTCCACTAGTAAATGGTAATATATTATTTACTCTCTGGAGCAACAAGAGATGAACAGTCCTGTAGTCTCTCATTGAGGGATCTACCCTAAACCTAAGGACCACCTCAGTCCCAGGCAGGCCATCTGCTGTATGGACTTCCTGGCCCCCTGCCCTCTTCTCCCTGTCCCCCTGCAGCTGGTCCCCACCACTCACACTACATAGACACTCAGCACACCAACAAAGCTGGAATAGCCAAAGTATATTTTTTTTAATTTTTGGAGATGGAGTCTCACTCAGTCACCTAAGCTGGAGTGCAGTGGTGCTACCTCAGCTCACTGCAACTTCCACCTCCCGGGTTCAAGTGATTCTCCTGCCTCAGCCTCCCAAGAAGCTGGGACTACAGGCACACACCACCACACCTGGCTAATTTTTTGTATTTTTTAGTAGAGACGGGGTTTCACCATGTTGCCCAGGCTGGTCTCGAACACCTGACCTCAAGCGATCCACCTGCCTTGGCCTCCCAAAGTGCTGAGATTACAAGCATGAACCACTGCACCCAACTGCCAAAGTATTTTTTTTAATGAATCTTAAAGAACCTTACAACAGTATCACTCTATTTACTCATTCTCTGTCATTTGTGCTGTACTGGTCATATATTTTGCATTTTCATACATACACATTAATACAAAATATAATTTCATATATTATAGACATTATAATATAATGCTATTCTTTTTCCTTGAAGCAGTCATTGTCTTCCAAAGGAATCAAAAGAAGAAAAAACATTGTTTTTGATGTTTGCTACATTTTGCCATTGATAGTGTTCTTTATTCTTTCTCTTATATCTAAGTTTCCACCTAGTGCCATTTCCCTTTATCTTGAAGAATTGCCTTTAGCATTTCGTGTTGCATGTCTACTCAGCTTTTGTTTATCTGAAAATGTCTTGATACTGCCTTCATTTTTGATATGAAAAGAGTATTTTTCACAGAATATTGAATTTTGAGTTGCCTGCTTTTTTTCTTTCAGTGTGTTAAAGATGCCATTCCATTGTCTTACGGTGTCCATTGTTTTTGATGAGAAGTCAGTTATCCTTTGTATCATTGTTCTCTGTATGTAGAGTATTTTTCTCTCTGCTTTCAAGTTTCTCTCTTTCTTTGTTTTTCATTAGTTTGATGATGATGTGCCTAAGTACAGTTTTCTTTGTATGTATTAAGCCATGGGGTTGGCGGAGTTTCTTAAATCTGTAAGTTTATGACTTCACAAAATTTGGGGAAAATCAGGACATTGATTTTTCTATATATTGTCTCTGCCCAACTCTCTTCCTCTCTCTTCTCTTATGGGACACTAACTAAATATATGATAAGCCACTTAATATTGTCTCACAAGTTGCTGAGACCATGTTCAATTTTATTTCAATCAACCTTTTTTTCTCTACAGATTGAATGATTTGATGTGTCTTCCATTTTACTCACCCTTTCTTCTGCTATCTTTAATGTGATATTAAGCCCATTAGTAAATTTTTCATTTTAGATATTTTACTTTTCAGTTCTGTAATTTTCAATGGGTTCTTACTTTTATCCTCTTTTCTCCATCTGCTCATCATTATGATCAAGTCAATATGTATTTTATTAGCTTGTTTATAAAGATTTTTGTCAGCTAATTCCAACATCTGGGTCATTTTGAGATCTGTTCCTATCGACTGTTTTTTCTTTTGACTATTGATTACATTTTTCTGTTTCTTCATGTCTAGCCATTTTTAATTATATACTGATTATTGTGGACCATACATTATAGATAGAATTTGGATTCTGTATATTTTTCCATGATAAGTGCTAATTTTTGTTGTAATATGAAATTAAATTACTAGATAATCACCTTGAACTCTTAGAGGCTTGGTTTTGTGTTATTAGAGCAAGTCAGTTTCAATTTTGCCCTTCATCCTAGAGCAAATCCGTAGTCCTGGGACACAATCTGCACTTCTCCCATATATGCCCTCTGAGATCCTAATGGAAAGCCCAAGGGCCCATCAAACCTCTCTCAGGTGGAAGGGCCAAGCTGGCTTTGCTCACATGTCTGGCAGTTGGTCTGGCTGTCAGCCAGGGCTCCTCAGTTAACCTCCTGTAGACTATACCAGCTTCCTTGCATGGTGGTCTCAAGATAGTATTCTAAGAGGGTGAAGACAGAAGCTTCAAGGCATCTTAAGGTCTAACCTTGAAAATCTTATAATATTCCTTGTGATGGTTAATTTTATGTGTCAACTTGACTGGGCTACAGGATGCTCAGATGATATTTGACCAAACATTATTCTAGGTGTGTTTGTGAGGGTATTTCTGGACGATATCAACATTTGAATTGATAGACTGAATAAAACAGATTGTTCTCTCCAATGGGGATGGGCTCATAGAATCAGTTGAAGGACTCAATGGAACAAAAAGTTTGACCCTCCCACAAGTAAGAGGGAATACCTCCTGCCTGACTGCCTTTGAGTTGGAACATTCCCTTTTTCCTGCCTGCACACTTGAATAGACACATGACAGACCCTTCCTGTACCTTAGGCCTTTGGATTCCTGTGTCTCCAGCTTGCCAACTATGAGTCTTAGGACTTGTCAGCCTCCGTAATTACATAAACCAACTGCATACATATATGTATGTATATATATATATATATATATATATATATATACATATATATATATATAATTAGTTAATTATATCACCCATTTATACTGCTTAATTATTAATTATATATATCACATATACACATATACAAATACTCCTTAATTTAAAATGAGGCTACATTCTGATAAACTCATTGTATGTAAAAAATATTATACCCCTCTAAACATATTGTAATGTCAAAAAATTGTAAGTCAAGCCATCAAGTCCAGATGCTTCTTGACTCACAATGGGGTTATAGCCCATCATAAAGTCAAACATTGTAAATAGAATACCATTCCTCTGTGTGCATGTGTGTGTGTGTGTGTGTCCATCATAAATAGGGGACCATCTGCATGCATATGAGTCTATGTGTGTGTGTGTGTGTGTGTGTGTGTGTGTGTGTGTGTGTGTGTAATCTCCTGTTGGCTCTGTTTTTCTGGAGAATCCTGACTAATACATCCCTTCTGCCATAATCTGTTACTCACAAGTCACAAGATAGACTTTACCTCTGAATGAGAGGAGTTAAAAAGTCACATTGCAAAGGGATGTGCATACTGGGCTAACAGGATTTTGTGGTCATTAAAAAATCTGCCATAGAATCCTGATATAGTTTGGATATGTGTCCCCACCCCTAAATCTCATGCTGAATTTTAATCCCCAGTATTGGAGGTGGGGCTTGGTGAAAGGTAATTGTCTCATAGGGGTGAAGCAAAGATGGCCCTCTTGCTTTCTCTCTCTTGTTTCTGCTCTGGCCATGTGATGTGCCTGCTCTCTCTTCACATTCTGGCATAATTGTAAGTTTCCTGAGGCCTCCCCAGAAGCTGAGGAGATACCAGCATCATGCTTCCTGTACGACCTGCAGAGTCATTAACAAGGTGAACCTCTTTATAAATTGCTCAATCTCAGATATTTCTTTATAGCAATGCAAGAATGGATGAATACTCACCTTTTACTATCCTTAAAATGAAAACATAAAAAATAGAGCTAACCTAAATGTAAATGCTTAAAAACATAAAATCATTCACTAACCATAATATAAAGGGGGTGTGGAAGGCAAATAATTTATAATAAAACAATATGTATTTCAATATGTAAGTGCTTGGGCATAATTGCACTAGAAGACATATAAAGTAATCAGTCTCATATTTATATGCAGAGTGACACACACAGCATGACACAGGAGTGTTATCCTGGTGACTCATATTATGAACATCATTATCATCAGTAGTGATCTCCAAAATGGTGAAGAACTGTTCATAATGTTCAGAACAAAACAAAATATAAAATTCCTTTGATTTATACCACAGCTGTATTCCTCCACTATTTAGTATAAGTTCAAAACTGAGCCCAAAAGTTCTTATGCTCTAGATTCAGATAAGTATGAACAAGTTTTACACTGGCAAGAATATCTGGCTGAACATTTGAAGTCCAGCAGGACAAGGGATAATTTGTTGAGAACTTTTCAGGAAACTATGCACCCAGCATCTTTGGTTTAACCAAAGCCACACTCTAAAGTTTGAGATGTCTCCTAGGGGGCCATACTGCCAGTTGAGAATCATCAGACTGGGGGCTGTTATCACAGAGATATGGAGCAGAAATGCACACTGTGGAAAGTGCACCATAACTTCCCCCCAGTGCATCATCAGAGACAAAGCACTACCCAAGAGAACGACCAGTGAGGTTCCAGAGAGAAAAGGAAGTATAACAGAGGAGTTGCTCAGGAGGGGTCTAACGAAAGAAGCAGATAGAGTTCCCAGCAGATACACGAGTTGAGTGGCCCAGTGTTTTTCACTCACATCAGAGTAATGCAAGACTCAGTATTATGGCCCCTTAGGAAGAGGGCAGGCCAGGCAGCCCACCCTACCGAGGGCTTGCAGACCCAATCCTTGAGGGCACAAAGATAGGAAGCTGGCAATTGTCTGCCTAACTCCAAGATTTGGAACTAACTTGGAGGAGCTTGCTTCCATTGGGCTTTAAAACGAACACATTTAGTGCCTTTGTGGAGAGATTCTGGGCAGAGAATACCACAAGATTTAGTATTTTAAAGCTGCACCCGCTGCCCCAAGTTTTACTTGAGGAAGGAGGGAGGGTCACAGTTTGATGTGATTGCTGTGGATGACGTGATTGGGTCTCCAGAGGCAAAGGGATTCAGCCGAGGGCCTGCCCAAGTGTGCATGTGGCATGTGCACTTAGAGTGTGATCTGTGGGTTGTGGAGTCATTTCTGTTAATTGAACACCTCAATATAATTTTGAGGTAAGAGTGCTTGGCCTGTATTTCAGACAGTCTCTGGAGGATTAGGGAAGTGGGAGAATATGCCAGCTGGCAACACACCAGGAAATTGAATCATCTGGTGGAATTCACAGAAAATTTCACTAACAGTGGAGGGATAGACAGCTGGACAAATCAACACACAGGCTGTCTATTCACTTTGTAAAAGATCAAGGTTAGGAGCAGGTTTCATTTTTCCCCACCAATGGCTAACCCACCCATCCAGCCTCCAGTCACATCGGGATCCCCAGGAAGCCACCGTGCACTCCTTCCTGCTGCTGCAGAGCCCAGACAGTGGCAGCCCTCACTCCTGTCCCCCCTACTCACCCAGGAACCAGTCTCCTCTGACTTTTCCTCCAAATCCAACCCTCTTTCCTCAGATTGTGTTTATGCTGGGCCATGAACGTGCACGTTAACTCAAGGCCATGCATCTTTGGAAGAAAATCAATACATAATTATGTGTTCTGTCTGCCACATGGCCCACAGCCAAACTGATTGGGAATTAGGGAAATTGAACACAGAGTGGTCAAGGCCAGCCCAGCAGACATGCCCTGACAGAGTAGAAGAAGCTGGGGCTGAGGACCAACCACCAGGCCTCAGTGTAGATCTCACAGCCTTTTCCACATGAAGCGTCTGCATCCTGGGACCCGTTCACGCAGGTAGTCAGGGGCACTGGCTCCTTTGCTTTTCTGATTCCTTGCTGCATCCACAGGGGGCTGGACTCTGCAGCAGTCTCATCACCTGCCTCCCTGTCTCTCTTCTCTCCCCTCTAACCTACCCAGCTTGAGCACCAGCAACCCAAATGATCTTCTTAAGGTACAAATACAACCACGTCATTTGTCTGCATAAAGGCATTCTTAGGAAGCAGCACAGGATTAACAGCATCTAATACGAAGTTAGAAAGACCCAAGTTTGAGTATTGCCTGGGCCACCGAAAGACGCTGATCAAGTCACTGTATCCCTCTGTAACATGGAGGAAATAAGGGTATAGACTTTCCAGAGTTGCTTGTGAGGATTCTAGAAAATGATATGGACCAAACCTGGCATGTGGTAGGCATCATGTAAGTAATAGCCATCATCAACATCATCAACATCATCATCATCATCACCATAATCATCATCATCAACCATCATCATCACCATCATCATCATCGTCATCAACATCATCATCACCAACAACATCATCATCATCATCATCATCACCACCATTACCATCATCATCATCATCACCATCATCATCATCATCACCACCATCACCATCATCATCACCATCATCATCGTCATCACCATCATCATCATCATCATCATCATCGTCATCAACATCATCATCATCACCAACATCATCATCATCAACATCATCATCATCATCATCGTCATCAACATCATCATCACCAACATCATCATCATCAACATCATCATCGTCATCAACATCATCATCACCGTCAACATCATCACCATCATCATCACCACCAACATCATCATCATCATCACCATCATCACCATCAACATCATCATCTTCATCATCACCATCATCATCAACATCATCACCATCATCAACATCATCATCACTATCATCATCATCATCATCATATTTTATGGCTTTCTCCCTGGAGATAATGCCTTTGTCCTCTTCAGGCTTCCTTCCACACATTTTCATTATAGCACTTAGGATTTGGGAGTCTCTGCCATTCTTTCCTGCACTTGCAGGAGGATCTGGGCTTCATAGGCAGAAGATCTGGCTGCAAGTCACATCCCAGTGGATGAGAACATGTTCTTTTCGGGCCTCCCTGTGATGACGGCACATGTCTGTGGGATGAAGGAGTCTAAATCAGCTGCAGCTGGCCCACTACTCAGGTCATGCGAAGACCCAAGTTCAGTCTGGGGTTTGCCTTTGGACCTGGGTCTTGGGCCAGAGCTCGGTCTGGAAATGGGATCAGAATAGCCAGAATAGCCAGAATCTGGGCTCACACTGGTGCCACAGTGGAGACTCAGCTCAAGGCAGGGAGCAGAGTTTCTTGGTGTGAAGTTTAAAGATTTCTATGAACATAACCCATGGCTGAAGCTTTGTGGGCATCCAGCTGTCACCATGCTGTGGCTGAAATGCATCATTCCCCTTCATGATGTGAAAGCCTCTTCCAGCCCACATGCAACAGGAATGCGAACATTTTTAAGAACAAGAGGACTCTGAAATTAGCAATTCATCTTCTACAAACAGCATGTCTGCCAAAACCACTCTGCCACTTGATGCCAGAAAGACACCCACTACAACCATAGCTTTGTGTCTTGTGATACCAGACAGGCAGAAGAAAAGCAAAAATAAATGTTTCTTGAATATTTCCAAAGATCCAGGTTTGGGCCCTCTGTCTCTAACACCCTTACCCCGGCAAGAGGAGAGACCCTGGGACAGAGGGCTGCAGTGTGTGTTTCTCGTGGCTGTGGCGGAGCTGCTGGAGGGCCTGCACCAGGAGCAGAGAGAGTGGGTCATGGGTCAGAGTGCAGACGAGAGCCACCCAAGCATTCAGAGGTCAGAACGGGCCTGAAGAGGAGGTGGCTAGAAGGGAGTCAGCAGTGGCAGTCAGGGTTTGTGATTCAGTGGCGACCAGTACCCCATGCACTTCCCCAGGGACAAGAGCCAGGACAGAAGGAGCAGTGGACAAAGCCCAGAGGGGAGTTGGTCCCTTCTTCCTCAGGGCAAGGAATGTGCAGGGGCTGCATCAGGCCTCCCCACCCGCCACATGGCTGCAGATACCACTCCCTCCCTCCGAATCCCATGTTCACTCCCTCTGTGGGGAAAGCGGGTCCTGCCTGTGGGCCGCCTTCTCCACTTCTCTCTCCAACTCTTGATTTCTCCAGCCGTCTGTAGACTCCAGTCTCTATTTTCACCCCCTAATTCTTTTACTGAGATGGTTCCAGAAGGCAAATTCCTCCTCAGCATTAAAAAATAATTTATAGAAATAATGTTCCTTTAATAAAAGCCACATAGAATGATACAATTTTTATAGTGCGTGACCAAACAAGAAAGGTTGGAATTCTTATATAACGATGGATCTCTCCCACTCCAGCATTCTCAGAATGATACCACCTCCTCAGGCTGACACAATATATTGACTAGGAAAGTGTAACTTGCAGTGTCATTGGGCAGAGCCGGCCACCACTCATTCTGCTCCAAAGAGCTCCTCCAAAGACAGCCTCTTCCAGTGTGGCTCATAAATATGAGAGCAGGAAAAACAAACTTTCTTCTGCTGCTTGCCCTCTCTCTCTCTCTCTGTCTCTCTCTCTCTTCCCCTCAATATATATCTTTAAACAGTTAGTGGCTAAATTGCATTGTAATTGTAATTGATTGCAAAATTGCTTTTTTAATGAGATTTAGACACCAGGAAATCGCTTTTTTTTTTCTTTTAACATGCCCAAAGTGAACTTGATCTCTTTGACAACAGATTGTCTCCCTGGCTTTCTCCTAGTCATGTATAATTTGGATATTAGCAGAGAAGAGGGTTCTGGGCTGCCTTGGAAAGCAGTGGCTCAAGTCAGCAGTTCCTCCCCACTCCCAGCAGGGATGGTGACCTTGCACCCCCTTCTGCCCAGAGTTCTTCAGAACATTTTCATCCTCCTTCCTCTTCCACCCAAGGGCACACTGTCCTAGCTGGAGGGGTCCTCAGAGCACCACCCTTTGCAGTCCAGGATGCTCCTCCATCTCAGTCCACCTTACTATGTGCCTCTCCACTGGAAGGAAATATGAGATCCCCTAAGAACACATGCCAGAGGGTCCCACCCAGCTGGCAGGACCTAGTCAAAACCTCAAGCACTTCAGAATCTAGTAAGGGAAGTCTGCATATTTCATTGCTGAAGACACAGGAGCTGTTTGTGCCCTCCTAGATTCTCTTTAAAGCCAGTGCTGTGAATATTGGATGCTAATGGCTCATAGCACCCCATTCTCCAGAATAGCCTGTTTTTGTAAATAAAGTTTTATTGGAACATGGCCATGCCCATTCATTTCATGGTCTATGCCTGAGTTGGGCCATTGCAACAGAAATCACATGGCCCACAAAGCATAACATATACACTACCTGGCCAATAACAGAAAAAGTTTGCTCTAGAGACACAGCTTCTGCCAATGAGCCTTTGCTTAAATGTCATGCTGCCCACACCCTAATTCATGACTAACGCAGGGATCTGAAAAGCCCACCTGCTCTTTCTCAGGTGAGGCCCACTGTGCACTATGGTTCACACTCCAGAGCGCCCCACAGGGTGGGGCTGAGGCTAGAGCCAGCTGAGAAGCCCCTGTCTGCCTGGCTCCTGCCCCTGCCCTCTCTCGTTATCCTTGTTCCCCTTCTTCTTTGAGCACTTCCACGATAAATCACATGCTCCAGAACCCCTGTCTCGGGTTGTTTCTAAGGATCCTGACTTATGAAAAATAAGTCACAAGAACTTTTTTCCCACAGCCTCTTGCATGGAAACCCACGTTCTCAAACAGATGGAACAGAGCAGTGGAAGAGTCCCGCTTACTCAGCACCGCCCTCCTCTTCAGCAGCTCCTGGAGTGCCTCCTCCAAACTCCAAGAAGCTCAAAACACACTGGTAGATTGTTGCCTGAGGTGTGTGAACTTCCACCCCGGCCAGGAGCCTTCCCTGACTCCCTACTCCTGGAGATCACTCCCTCACCCAGAACTCAAAGCGTGGCTGGCCCCCAGGCACTCGCCCCCACCTGCTGGTTCTCCTGATGGCTTGTGCCTGGCCTTCTCTCTCTGCCACAGTGTGAGCTCCTCTGTGACCAATTCATCTTCTTCTCACCCAGAATGCCCATCATTCATTCATTCATTCAACATAACCGTTCTGGTTGTCATTCCCCAACATGTCCTATGCTTGGCAGTGGGACTTCAGAGATGAGTAAGACAGGATTCCTATCCCCTACGAGTTCACAGGGTGAGAGGGAGGAGGAAGAAATAGGCACGCTGCTGGATGAGGAGGCCAGGCAGTCAGAAAGTCAGAAGAGCCTTTGCAGAAGAGGGAGCACTTGTGCTGGGCTTTGAAGGATGAGTAGGAGTTAGTGGGGAGCGAAGCTGTGGAGCTCAGCACTCTTTGCTCGCATCAGATGTTCTTTGATGCTTGTGGGGTGAATCCACAATGAGGTGACCATGGTGGGACCAGCCCAGAGCCAGAGAGAGCCTGGCCCAAGTCTGGGGCTTAGTCTTCAGTCCTTGCCCACCTCTCCGAGTGACTTAGAGTAAGTTCAGAGGCGCCAGGACCCAACCAAGGGGCCAGATACACCTTCCCAGGAGTGATGCTTCATCGAAGATTTAAAGGACGAGGACACATAAAGCAAAGAAGCACAGAATGGATGTTCTAAGAGGAAGAAACAGTCCATATCAAGCCCTGCAGGGAGGGTGGAGTGTGAGAGTTGTGACAGTCACAAGCAACAGAGGGGATTCACAGGAGGCGAGGGTGGAGCAGAATGTGAAGAGGGATGTGGGAGAGGAGGGCAGAGCCCCTGAGCCCCCGAGCCAGAGAAGGAAGCTCCATCTCTGTTGGGAAGGTCTTTAAAGCGGGCATAACACAAGCAGGTTTGCATCTAGAAATGACATTGTTCTGGTTTCTAGAAAGAGAAGAGATTGAGGGAAGCCACTGACAGCCTCCACTGAGAACAGGCAGAAGGGTTTGCAGCAAGTCCAGACAGAAAGCAATGACAGCTGGACAAGGTGGAGAGAAATGGGCAGATCCAAGAGAGATTTGGGAGGTAAAATGGATGGATGCTAAAAGTGGACAGGATGTGGTTGGATATAACAGATGAAAAGGAAGGGGTCAGGGTATATCTGCCTTGGGTCTCTGGAGGATCACTAGCGTTGCTGACTGAGGCAGAGTCAGTGGTGCCTCCCAGGGGCTCAGTTTCCCCTTCTGTACACCCAGAGGCTGGCACAATGCTCTCCCGGGGCCCCTTCAGGACAGGTATCCTGACAAGTGATCCGTCATGGTGCCAAGAGCTTCAGAGCCCGAGGTCACTTCATACTCACAGCAATCCCAGAAGTTAGATCTGTTATTATGATCATTTTGGAGGACTCAGACTCAGAAAAATGAAGAAATTTGCCCAAGATCCCCCAGCTAGTAAGTGACAGACTAAAACCTGGATCCTGCGAATCCAAAGTGCGTGTTCTCACCCACCTCAGCACAGCATCCTGTGTCCCATTCCAGATCCCAGAATATGCTACTGTTCACCTTTCTTGTCCCTGGGTTGCTGTGTAACCCCTGTCTCTCCACCTGCCCTTGGTATCCTTTCAAGGACCCTCCTCACAACCGGTGAGGCAAGTAAAGTTTGTATCTGCCACTTGAAGTCCCTGACATTCCTGTTTCAATAACCTCAGGGAATCAGCTCTACAGAGATTCTAATATAGACTCATCAAGAAATCTAGAAACCAACACCAACACCAATCCAACAGCACAGAGCACCTATATATTTCCATACTGGCTTGTGAATCAGTTAGGGTGACACCAGCAACTGCTGAATAAGCACACACACTTGAAGGTCTTAGTGCAATAAAAGATTATCTCTCATTCAGCATGGGTGTTCCTGGTTGGTAGACAAATTCCCTTTACACAAAGATTCAGATATCCAGGCTCCTTCCATATGATGCCTCCACCATCCTCTAGGGAAGGGTTTGGCAAACTTTTTTTTTTTTTTTTTTTTTTTGAGACAGAGTTTTGTTCTTGCTGCCCAGGCTGGAGTGCAATGGTGCCATCTTGGCTCACTGCAACCTTTGCCTCCCAGGTTCAAGTGATTCTCCTGTTGGACTCCCAAGTAGCTGGGATTACAGGAATGTGCCACCATGCCCAGCTAATTTTTTTTTTTTTATAAAAAGAATGAAAGAGAGGAAGGAAGAGGAAGAGATTTTAGAAAAAGAGGGAAAGGAGAAAGAAAGAAACAGCAAAAGAAAGAAAAAATGAAAGAGAAAGAAAGAGGAAGAGATTTTAGAAAAAGA
>CAUYQU010030970.1:0-27205 GCA_963574635.1 Cheracebus regulus | reverse complement strand
GGCAGAGGTTGCAGTCAGATTATATCATGCCACTGCACTCCAGCCTGGTGACAGAGTGAGACTCTGTCACAAAAAAAAAAAAAAAAAAAAAAAGAATAAAAATGTATTTCTCATAGTTCTGGAGGCTGTAAAGTCCAAAATCACAGTGCTGGCAGGACTGGTGCCTGATGAGGGCTGCCCTCTACGTCCAAGCTGGCACCTTGTTGCTGCATCGTCCAGAAAGGAAGAGCACTGTGTCTATCATGATGGAAGCGACAGAAGGGCAAGAGAGCGCTCCCTTCAACCTTAAGCCTTGTTATAAGGGTGCTAATCCCATTTATGAGGGCAGAGCCCCCATGACTTAAAAGATGTGACCCCCTAAAGGCTACACCTTTTAATACTGTTTAATTGGGGATTACATATCAACACGAATTTTGGAGGGGACACCATCATCAAACCAGCAGTGTCTTTGCCAGGGGATAGTGGCCTGGAGACAGGATGATAGAGGTAGAGAGAGGTCTGGGAAGCCTTTACAAGGGTGGAATACTGGGAGCAACAATGGGTTGCTGTCTCTGATGGGCCCTCCCAACAGGTGGACCTGCCTTTTGGTCAAGGTTAAGGCAAACCCTGTGTATTCTTAAAACATATCTCTTCTATCCTTGAGTTTCAGGAACTTTACACAGCAGCTAAAGTCTACCACAGTCAGGAACAAGAATGTTGTGTTTGGGTGTGCTCATGGATAAAGAAAGTATACAAGAAAAGAGGAGGACATGTCTTGGGTAAGGCTGAGAGCCTGACACCCAGGGAATCATTCATTTGCGGAATCCACTAAGGTCTTTCCCAGTGGAGTCTTGTGCTGTGCTAATCTGGTGAACCCTTGGACATGTCAGCTTTGCACTCACAAACTGAGTGTGGGAGTAAGTTGTGAAATGGATCTTATGACACTCCCAGCCTGGTTTTAGGCACAGCAAGCAGATTTCATTCCATCAGCAGCTGTTTTGCAATAGCTCTCACGGCCAATCTTGGAGAATTCTTCATTTTTTTTTGCTGACAGCGCTAGGAATTTGTAATTACATTTGCAACACATTTTCATATCACTTTGCTGGGTGAAGCAGAGAAGATATGCCATACTTACACATAGGATTGTCTCTGTTTTGGTTACCTATTTTAGGGTTGGATGAGTGAGTGCAGGAATAAATGAATGGGTAGATAATGGAATCCATGCATCCGTCAGCCAGTGGTTCCCCGCAGCAGAACCGCCCTAAGCACTTGTTAAAACAGGTTATTGAGCTTCACTCCCAGAGTTTCTGATTTAGTCTGGAGTGCAGGGAGTGGGGAGAGGAGCAAAGAATTTGCATCTCTAACAAGGTCCCAAGTACTGCTGATGTTACTGGTCCAGGAACAATACACTGAGAACCACTAACACAAGCCATCAGTAGAGACCCTCTTAGGCCATGATTATTGTGGCTGCAGACTTTCTGACCAATCTTGCCAAGTAGTTCACACATGTAGTTGAAAATGACAGTGTTTGGGGGTTTGTGGGTGGCCTGCCTACTCTACCTCCCAGCAAATCCTCCTGGGTAGATTTGAGAGGGTTAGAACACTGGTGTGTGTGTGAGTGTACATGCACATATGTGTGCATGTGTGTATACGTGCATGCACACATCTGTGCTGCTGTCCTGACAGGTACTGCTGTCCTTTGGCACACCTCTAGTGCTGACCACTGACCTTCTCCAGGCTCTCTCCTCTTTGGCTTTCTTGAAATCAGGGCTTTTTCAAGGTGAAGGAGATGGTAAGTTGGCTGCTTCCCTGAGCCATTCAGCAAGCAGACCATCATGGTGAAGTAAGAGGATCGTGGGCTTGAAGCCAGGTACTCCTGGGATTTGCATGAAAGTTCTGCCTCTTAGCAGTTACATGACCTTCAAAGACTTTCAGGGCCTGTCAGAGGCTCAGCATCATTATCAGTAAAGCTGAGATTATGTCTCTGTCTCACAATATTGTTGAGAGCATTAAATGAGAAACACTGGAGGAAGCACTTTACAGTGTCAGGCACATAGCAGGCATTCAGAAGATGTTAGTCCCTCCCCACCCTATACTTATTTTGATGTTAAGAATACTCTGACTGGATATGGCAGCTCACAGCTGTAATCCCAGCAATTTGGGAGGTCAAAGTGGGCGGATCGCTTGAGCTCAGGAGTTCAAGACCAGCCTGGGCAACATGGTGAGATCCACATCTCTACTAAAAACACAAAAAATAGCCAGGCATGGTGGCATATGTCTGTGGGCCCAGCTACTCAGGAGGCTGAAGTGGGAGGACTGCTTGAGCCCAGGGCACAGAGGTTGCAGTGAGCCAAGACAAAGCCACTGCACTCCAGCCTGGGTGACAGAGCCAGACCCTATCTCAAAAATAAAAAAAAAATAGGTGGGGGGGGGGGGGCGGACATTTACCCAATACATCTTCTTTCTAAAAAATAAAATAAAAAAGAATGCTCTAAGGTAAAATGTTTTCTGAGGTGGTTTCAAAGCACACAGGCCTACCGTAGTCTCTGCTCCAATACTCCAGTGTGTATAAAGCAAGCAGGTTTTGCAGGAGAATAATTTTTTTCTGTCATGATTAATCTCCACTTCTAAGCCCTGTCCTGTTTTCTGTACTCAATCGATACTTCTCTACACTAGGTCATTTATCAGGCAATAGTAATAATGGCTGGCATTTATGGAGCACATTCTATGTGTCAAGCACTGGGATTAGTTTATAGACATTTTCTCATTTAATCACCACAACAACCCAATGACTTGGTACACTTGTGATCCACATGGATCGGATGGAGAAATAGATGTGACAGATGAGGAAACTTAGAGAAATTAAGTACTTTTCTCAAAATTGTTTTTATGAAGATCTTCCTACTGCACAATACTGTCCTAAGTACGTGTATGTGTGTGTGTGTGTGTGTGTGTATGGTAAATTTTTTAGAAGGCTGGTGTCTTGGAGGATGTGATTCACTCTATCCAGCAAAGCAGAACTCCCTTACATGAAACCACTATTAAGGGATAGAGAAGAAGGGACTCAACTTCACTTCAGTCCATTCTAGAGGCAGGACATATAGGGTCAAGAGTGGTCATAGAGGGCTTCAAGGCTAAGGTGTCATTCAGTGAACCTGCCTACAGCCATAAGAAGGAGAGTATGCAAACCCTGAAGCAGATATTTATGGGAATTTTTAAAATAAAAACAGAAAAATGTACATGTTATAATGTCAATTTTTAAAAGAGTAAC
This sequence comes from Cheracebus regulus, assembly GCA_963574635.1. Lineage (NCBI taxonomy): Eukaryota > Metazoa > Chordata > Mammalia > Primates > Pitheciidae > Cheracebus > Cheracebus regulus. The sequence goes on along the minus strand of CAUYQU010030970.1, from coordinate 23,955 downwards.
TCAAGATTATATAAAATTTGTTGAAAAACTGGAAGGATATATGCTAGATGTCAACAGTAATTTCCTCTGGCTCATTTGTTTTCATGTATATATTTCTGTACTTTCACAAATTTCTAAAGAAAACATTGTTACTACATGATCAGCAAAACATACACTACTAGCAAAACTAGAAAAAAAAACCATCACTATATTTGCCTTTAAGAAACGTGGTGCATAAGCTTTTGTAATACCAAATATGGAGCAATTTTTTAACTGCTTGTCAGTGAATTAGGAAACACTGAACTTCTGGGAAGGAAGTGTAGAGAACAATAGAGCCAAAAACTGATGTTTAAGATGGAATGCAGAAAACATGTATTAAGAGACACCTCTGTGCAAAGCACAGTTAATCTTTAATCCATACCTAATTCATAGTGATAGGTGTCTGTACTTGTTTTTGTTTGCCTTATCCTGTGGTGTGAGACCCAATTCCTTCATTCCTCCAGGCATACTATGTATCCTCACAACCCCTCGGAAATGGCAAAGAGTTCCAGTTTGAAGTCTGACCTTCCCAGGTGAACAAGCTGTTCTTAAAGCATGGGAGGAAATAAACACACCTCAAAGTAGGTTTTGGATACAGAGACAAGCATGACCATCTAAGACCGAGAAGTGCAGGGAATGGAGGGCAGGAGCTGAAAGGGGAACATCTGAGCCTTAGACCCTTCAGAGCCCACCTTCAGAGAAGCCCTCCAAGATGCTGCTGCCTAGAGCTGAGAACTAGGAATCCTCCTGGCAGTTAATGAACTTCCCAGGATCCCATGAATCAGATACAATCCATGCTCAATAAATATTTATTTTCTTCCTTCGGAGACTCTATCCTCACTTCCTACCCTGATCCCAAAGCTGCTTACTGGTAGCACAGATCCCTAGAGGGGCCATGCCTCATTTGTGGAAGATGAATAGTTTCACTCTAGGATTAACAGCCCCCCTTCACACAATGTCTAGCACAGAGTCAATGCTCAACAAATAACTGTTGAATGAGTGAACAAATGGATAGATGGGTAGACAGAGGTTTGGTTACAGCCTTGTCTGGAGATTATGGGCCACCAGTGTTTGATTTGCTTCTGTGGTTAGGCTGAGTTGATTTCAGGCAGATATTTGGTTAACAGTGACTGCAATACGGCTAAGACAGAGAAGACAGAGAAAGGCTGGACTATTTATCACATGCTCTTTATTTAAATCTGAAGCAAAAAGAAATAAAATCAAAGGAGGGAGATAAGGGATATTGCTTCTGTCACAAATTAGCTGAGTGGTGGTCTAGAAACTGGTTCTCTTTTCCAAGATCAAGTTTTCTCATTCTCCAAAATCCACTAGTGTTTATTATCTCAGAGTTGATTAGACCTCCTAAAAAACAACTAGCTCTATGTTTGACACAGAGCAATCATTCAACCAATATCAGTTTTCTATCCACTGAAACTTCCCTAAAGAAGGTAACATTGACATCAACTAAATAGCACAGCTAGCATAAAAAGCTCTCAAAAATGAGTCAGTAAAGAGAGAAATAAATAGGCATCTATGTTATGGTTGACATTCACTGTTATTTCTATATAGTAGGAATGAGTCATCTGGTAAAGTCTGGGGTAGGAAGAAAAACCATAAACCTATTTTTATTTACTGAGATGTTTGTAATGTCTTATTACATCTGCTCATGGAAAGATATGGAACATTTACCAGTGCTAGACCCACCACCATATAAGACATAAGATCTTTGTGAAGTCAAGATGCCTCTCATGTCTTCACTTCTGTAACAAGATAGCAACAAATAGCTGTCCCAAACTAACCACCCAGGAATGTTGTGAAAGCCAATAAAAAAAGACTCCTCCATTCTTATATGGTAAAATATATATATATGTTATATGAGCCCAAGATCAGATTAAAAGTCATATTGCAAGTATAAGTCCTCCCCCTAGTTGTTACAGTAGTAACAATAAAAAGAGTTAATTAATGTCTAATGGAGTAGGGCTAGATGTCATCCAAGAATGAAAAGTCACAAGTTCACAATTTTGGGAAATAAGAAAGCCACCCAAAATTAACTGGTCTCTCTGTGGCAAGCAAAGTGCTTTACCAATATTATCTCATTTAATTCTTAAGACAGTCAGTGGGGTGTGGTAGCTTACACCTGTAATACCAGCACTTTGGGTGGCTGAGGTGGGCAGATCACCTGAAGTCAGGAGTTTGAGACCAGCCTAGCCAACATGGTGAAACCTCGTCTCTACTAAAAATACAAAAATTAGCTGGACATAGTGGCACATGCCTGTAGTCCCAGCTACTCAGGAGGCTGAGGTTGAAGAATCGCTTGAACCCAGGAGAGGAGGTGCAGTGAGCCAAGATCCCACCATTGCACTCCAGCCCTGGGTGAAAAAAGCAAAACTGTATATCAAAAAAAAAAAAAAAAAAAAAAAAAAACACAGAAAAGGAAAAAAAGATAATCTAGGAGGTAGAGATTATTATACCCATACTCTGGATGAAAAAACTGAGGAGCAGAGAAGATACGTCATTGTCTCAGGATCAAATGGCTAAAGAGTAGCTCAAATGGTACAGCAGAGAATCAAAGGCAAGTCTGTCTGATTCCTATGACACCAGCTCTTAGAAATACCGCAACAGGGCTGGGCACAGTGGCTCATGCCTGTAATCCCAGCACTTCGGGAGGCTGAGGCAGGAGGAATGCTCGACCCCAGGGATTCAAGATCAGCTTGGGCAACAGACGGAGACGCCCATCTCTACAAATAACTTAAAAAATTAGCCGGGCAGGGGGCTGGGGTAGGAAAAAAAAATTAGTTGGGCATGGTGGCACATGCTACTCAGGAGGCTGAGGCAGGAGGATTGCCTGAGCCTGAAAGTTTGAGGCTGCAGTGAGCTGTGATCACACCACTGTACTCCAGCCTGGGTGACAGAGGCTCTGTCTCAAAAAAAAAAAAAAGGAAAGGAAATACCAAAATAGAAGTGAAGGCCCAAAGATACATATCTAATTCAAGTGCAAGGGAAAAGGAAGAAATGTTCACTCCTAAGAGCTATTCTTTAACCACAGACATCTTCAATCCTTCTTTCCTGAATAAACTCTACATTTGAAGGGGATGTGAATGTTGAATTGGCAGGGTTGGGAGTAGTCAGCATACGTGCCTGGTGTGCCATCAACTCTCTCTCAAAAGAATACAAAAAGTAAAGAACAGAGAGAGATGGAGAGAAAAAGAAATATAGGAAAGGGTCAAAGGAAAGAGAAAGGAGACTGACAAAAGTAGCTAAACTTTTTTGTTAACCTTTTTATTAAGATACAACATTCACACAGTAACATGCACAAATCTCAAATGTACAGCTTAATGAAACTGACATATGTATACACTGGTGTAACTAGACCAAGATACAGAACATCTACATCACCTCATAAGATTCCTTCATGTCCCTTCCTAGTTAATCCTCACCTCCAGAGGTAACCACTGATGTGAGTACTGTAAATGTACATTAATTCGCATTTCCTATTATAAATGTAATAATACAGTATATACTCTCTTTTTTAATCTGACATCTTTCACCCAGCATAATTATTTTGAGATTTGTCCATGTCAGTGCATATATGAAGGATTTATTCCTTTTTATTGGTAAGTAGTATTTCCTTGTATGGATGTGCCAGTTTATCTACTCACTTGTTTATGCACATTTGGCTGTTTCCATTTTGGGGTTATTATGAATAGAGTTGGTAAGAACATTGGTGTACAAGTCTTCATATACACATAAGCTTTCATTTATCTTGAAATGAAATTTCTAGAGATGGAGTTGTTGAATTATAGAATGCTATACTTTGGATATAGTTTGTCCTCATCAAAACTCATGTTGAAATTTGATTCCCAATGTGGCATGTTGGCAGGTGGGGCCTAATGGAAGGTGTTTGGGTCATGGGAGCAGATAGTTCACAAATGGCTTGGTGCCATTCTCACAGTAGTGAGTGAGTTGTCCCTCTTTCAAAACTGGATTCATTCCCTTAGGAATGAATTAGTTCCCACAAGAGTAGGATTTTATAAAGCCAGGATGCCCCTTGGGTTTTGCCTCTTCACATGTGTTCACTTCCCCTTTGACCTTCTCTGCCATGTTATGATATGTCAAGAAAGCTCTCAGCTGGGCGCAGTGGCTCACCCCTGTAATCCCAGCACTTTGGGAGGCCGAGGCAGGCGGATCACCTGAGGTCAGGACTTTGAGACCAGCCTGGCCAATATGGTGAAACCCTGTCTCTACTAAAAATACAACAAAAATTAGCCGGATGCAGTGGTGTGCCCTGTAGTCCCAGCTACTCAGGAGGCTGAGGTAGAATTGCTTGAAACCAACAGGCGGAGGTTGCAGTGAGCCGCAATTGCACCATTGCACTCCAGACTGGGCAACAGAGCGAGACTCTGTCTTGGGAAAAAAAAAAAGAAAGGTCTCACCAGAAGCCAAGGCTATGCCCTTGAACTTCCCAGCCTGCAAAACTAAACCTCTAAATAAACCTTTTTTCTTTATAAATTACAGTCTCATGTATTCTGTTATAGCAACACAAAATAAACTAAGACACAGAGTAAACATATTTAGCTATAGTAGATTTTTTAAAAACTGAGTCTTAGACCTCTAGTCCCTTCCTAGCCTGGCTTCTTTTAATTTAGAGATGTTAACTTTATTTTTCCCCACAAAAATGAAAATTATATATACTCTCTATAGAAAATTGAAAAATACGGCCAGGCGTGTTGGCTCACGCCTGTAATCCCAACACTTTGGGAGGCCAAGGTGGGTGGATCACCTGAGGTCAGAAGTTCAAGACCAGCCTGGCCAACATGGTGAAACCCTGTTGGTCTACTAAAAATACAAAATTAGCCGGGCGTGGCGGCACACACCTGTAGTCGCAGCTACTTGGGAGACTGAAGCAGGAGAATTGCTTGAACCCAGGAGGCGGAGGTTGCAGTGAGCAGAGATCGCACCACTGCACTCCAGCCTGGTGGCAGAGCAAGACTCCAACTCAAAAAAAAAAAAAAGAAAGAAAGAAAATTGGAAAATACAACAAACCATAAGGAAGGAAATCAAAACTCTTATAATCCTAGGGTTCAAATAAGCCCTCTCCTTTCTGAGATTTGGCATTGACTCGAGAATGCAGAATCAGAGCTAGAGAATTTCTGGAAAAGTGAGTGAACAGACCATCAAGCATAAAACCAACTTACAAATCCATGGAGATGTTCTCTACGAAACAGTCAAAGTCTAATATACTGAGGGGCTTGGTTTGAACAGAGCCTCTAGTCAGGCCCAGAAAGGCAAACACTCCATGTTCACTGCCAGCCTCCGTAAACATTCTTACTGCACAGCCCAGTGGGCAAAGGAACACACAGCACAGTAAATTCCTATTCTGGCAACTGAGCTTGTGCCTATTGAGGAAAAAATAAATGCTTAGATCACATTCTAACATGTGCTACATCCATACAATGGAATACAAGGTAGTGCTTAAATGTGATTATACAGACCTATGTTTATAAATGGAAAAGTATGATCCTATTTTTAGGATATATTTTAGTGTGACAGTTAAGATCATGGGCTTTGGAGTCAGACTACCTGGCTCCAAACCTAGCTCTTTGTCCTTAAACAAATGACACAACTTTGCTGTACCTCCATTTCACCATCTGTGACAAGGGGGTGATAATAATAATACCTACCTCATAGGGCTGCTTTGGGGATTAAATAAAACACTAGAACACTTAGAAAATAACTTAGAAAAAAAATAAAGCTTGGTTCATGGTAAATTTACCATCCACAACCAGAAATGAGCCATCAACATTTCTCAGCAGTCCTTTTATATATCTCTGGTCAACCTACAACCTGCTCTCACCCTTACAATTCATTGAACCTTCTCCATTCTCAACCTTTGAACTCCTCTTCCTCTTCCTCCATCTCTGCATGCAGATGAGCACACCCCCATTTATAGAAAAAACAATGGGGGTGGGGGAGCCTTCAGAAGGAAGTTGTCTCTCATCCTCCTAACACCAAACATAAACCTACTATATCTGAACACGCCTAGCAGCAGTTCCTCAATTAAGACAGAGATGCTCCTGCCTCCTACTGAACGTGAATTCCTTCACCTATGCTTTCGATTCCAGATGTTCTTCTTTTTAGCAAATGTACACTATGATTTATTCCATCTCTCTGCTATATTTTTAACCACTCACTCCCTACAGACCCTTAACTGTAAACTTCACATATCCACAAAATTTCTCCCTATTAAAAAAGTCCTTGGCTAGGTACAGTAGCTCGAGACTGTAATCACAGCACTTTGGGAGGCTAAGGCAGACAGATTGCTTGAGCTCAGGAGTTCGAAACCAGCCCGGGTAACATGGTGAGACCCCATCTCTACAAGAAATACAAAAATTAGCCCAGCGTGGTGGTGTGCACACCTGAAGTCCCAGTTTCTTAGGAGACTGAGGTGGGAGAATCACCTGAGCCCAGGAAGTCGAGGTTACAGTGCGCTGTGATTGTGTCACTACACTCCAGCCTAGGCAACAGTGTTAGACCCTGTCTCAAAAAACATTTCTTAAAGGTCTCTCTTGACCCTTAGTCTCAGTTCTGCTTCTACCCTGACTTTTCCATGCCCTTCACAGCCAAACTGTTTCAAATAGTTACCTATATTCTTTGTTTCCATTAACTTGCCTTCCTCTCTGCTAACTACATTCCAATCCACTCCATTCTAGATTTCTGCCCATCCCTCCATGAAAATAGATCTGTCCAGGACACCAATGCCTTCATATTCTTAAATGCAACACATTTTTTTTTTCTAAGAGACGGGGTTTCACCATGTTGGCCAGGCTGGTCTTGAACTCCTGAACTCAGGTGATCCGCCCACCTCAGCCTCCCAAAGTGCTAGGATTACAGGCGTGAGCCACCATGCCCAGCCAAATGCAACACATATTTACCAGTCCACATCTTATTTGACCTCTGAGCAGCAATAGACATTGTTGACAGTCCATTCCCTACTTCTTGAAACAGTTTCTTTCTTTGGCTTCAATGACACAAGTCCCTCCTAACTTTCTTTTAAACCTCCCTGGCTGCTTTTTCCCAGTCTCCTTTGCAGACTGATCCTCCTGTACTCTACATGAAATTCTGGCGAAATAGTGGCGTTTCTCAAGGCTCCTTCTTTGATCTACTACATTCTCACTCTGATACTCCCTGACCTAGACAAACTTATTCCCACACATGGCTCAAATTATCACCTATATCCATATAGCACACAATTTATATCTCCAGTATATAGGCCCCTTCTGAACTCTAGATCCATCCATCCAACTATCTATATAACTTCTCTTGGGTGTTCTCAAAGGTACTTCAAACACAGTATGTTTAAGACTAAACTCATAATCCTCACACCTGAACTTAGTATTCAATGTGATATTAAAGGTCCTGCCTCTTAATGCTGTTACTCCAAACATCCAGTTGTACAACCCAGAAACTGAGAAGTCACCCTTGATGGCTCACTCTCACTGTAAGATATAGGGGGGAGTAAACAAAGTGCTGATTTTCCTATACACTCTACTTAACACAGAATGCTTAGATGTAGCCCCAGATGTATGGGAGAATTTTCCCACACACCAAGCAATCAGTTCTGCAGTGGACGCCAGCCAGGTGTCCTCTAGTTTAATTCAGTTCTGTCACTGCCCACCTGGAGATAGTGTCAGATCCCACAGTTTGAGAGCTCGGGCTCTCAAGACTGCTGTCCACTTCAGATGCCCAGTTGTAAGCTGTGCTTCTGACTGACCTGCTATAAATCAGGGTTCCCATGACGCTCTCCTTGGGTTTGCTTAATTTGCTAGAGAGGGTCACAGAACTCTGGAAAACATGTTTATCGGTTTATTATAAAGGATATTACAAAGCATATAGATGGACAGCCAGATGGAACAATCACATACAGCAAGGTACAGGATAAGGGGCACCTTATCCATGCCCTCTCCAGGCACAAAACCCTCCAGGAACCTCCATGTGTTCGCTATCCAGAAGCTCTCCAAACCCAGCTCTTTCACGTTTTTATAGAGGCTTTACGGCTGTGCACAGTGGCTCACACCTGTAATCCCAGCAGTTTGGGAGGCTGAGGTAGGTGGATCACATGAGGTTGGGAGTTCGAGACCAGCCTGATCAACATGGGGAAAACCCGTCTCTACTAAAGATACAAAATTAGCCAGGCATGGTGGCGCATGCCTGTAATAACAGCTACTCAGGAGGCTGAGGCAGGAGAATCTCTTGAACCCAGGAGATGGAGGTTGCACTGAGCTGAGATCACGCCATTGCACTCTAGCCTGGGCAGCAAGAGCGACACTCTATGTCAAGATATAAATATAAAAAATATCCCAGCACTTTGGGAGGCCAAGGTGGGTGGATCATGAGGTCAAGAGATCGAGACTATCTTGGCCAACATGGTGAAACCCTGTCTCTATTAAAAATACATCATTGGCCATTACTAGTCAATTTAACCTTCAGCTCCTCTCCCTTACCCAGGGGTTGGGGGTGTGGTGAAAAAGTCCCAATTCTCTAAGCCTGCCTTGACCAGCCCCCATCCTGAATCTACCTAGAAGCCTCAGCCACCAGTTATCTCATTAGCATGCAAAAGATTCTCAGCTGGGTGTGGTGGCTCACGCCTGTAATCCAAACACTTTGGAGGCCAAGGCGGGCGGATCACCTGAGGTCGGGAGTTCAAGACCAGCCTGACCAACAGGGTGAAACCCTGTCTTTAGAAAAAAAAAATTTTTTAAGAAAATGATTCTCTTTCATTTTTATTTTTTGAGATGGAGTTTTGCTCTTGTTGCCCAGGCTGGAATGCAATGGCGCAATCTCAGCTCACTGCAACCTCCACCTCCTGGGTTCAAGTGATTCCTCTGCCTCAGCCTCCCCAGTAGCTGGGATTAGAGGCGTGCACCACCACCCCTGGTAAATTTTGTATTTTTAGTAGAGTTGGGGTTTCACCATGTTGGTCAGGCTTGTCTTGAACTCCTGACCTCAGGTTACCCGCCTACCTTGGCCTCCCAAAGTGCTGGGATTACAAGCGTGAGCCACCACATCCAGCACAAAAGATACTCTTGTTACCCCAGAGATTCTAAGGGTTTTAAAAGCTGTAATTTGGGAAAATGAGGATGAAGACTACCATGGTTTGAATGTTTGGCTTCTCCAAAACTCATGTTAAAATTTAATTGCCAGCTAGACATAGCGGCTCATACCTGTAATCCCAGCAGTTTGAGAGGCCGAGGTGGATGAATCATCTGAGGTCAAGAGTTTGAGACCAGCCTGGCCAACATGGTGAAACCTCGTCTCTACTAAAAATACAAAAATTAGCTGGGCATGGTGGCGGGCACCTGTAATCCCAGCTACTCGGGAAGCTGAGGCATAAGAATCACTTGAACCAGCCAGGTGTGGTGGCTCATGCCTGTAATCCAAGCACTTTGGAGGCCAAGGCAGGCGGATCACCTGAGGTCAGGAGTTCAAGACCAGCCTGACCAACATGGTGAAACCCCATCTTTAAAAAAATAATAATAAAATAATTTTTAAAAAAGAATTGCTTGAACCTGGGAGGCAGAGGTTGCGTGACTGAAGATTGCACCACTGCACTCGAGCCTGGGTGACAAAGTGAGACTCTGTCTCAAAAAATTAAAGTAAATTAAATTAAAATTAAAAATTTAATTGCCATTGTAATGAAACCACCTTTGCAAAATTATAGCTGAGGAAATTATGACAGTGAAAGAAATCAGACCTAACAGACTCCACCTTGCTTCTAACCTTTCATCTGTCCTTGTTCATTCCTGGGTGTAGGCCAAACCAACTCTGGGAAGGAATTCAGTTTGTGGTTTGACTCTGAAACAAAACTGATAATAGCCCTTTCCCAAAAAGACCCTCTTCTTGCCTTGGGACCAGTCTGCCTTTGCAGGACTAACAAATTAGCTACAAGATTAGAAATTACAGTTAACGGGTCACGCAACCTCTGGCTCCCAGAGTCTGAACCTCCCCAAATTGCTCCTGAGGATAACGTCACTATTGTAAAACCCAAGATTACTGCTTATTTTGCAGACCCTGCACCTGATGGATCAGCTGACATCACCCGGATCCATAATCTGGCTCAACCAGTTCTGCCTTCCCACCCAGAAACAGAAAACTGCAAGGAAGACTCACCTTGACCCCCTATGATTCCATCTCCAACCTGACTAATCAGCACTCCCCAAATCCCAAGCCCCTACCCCCCAAATTATCTTTAAAAACTCTGATTCCTGCCAGGTGCTGGTGGCTAACACCTGTAATCCCAGCACTTTGGGAGGCCAAGGCAGGTGGATCACCTGAAGTCAGGAGTTCAAGACCAGCCTGACCAACATGGTGAAAATCCATCTCCACTAAAAATTACAAAAGTTAGCCCAGCATGGTGGCAGGTGCCTGTAATCCCAGCTATTTGGGAGGCTGAGGCAGGAGAATTACTTGAACCTGGGAGGCAGCAGTTACAGTGAGCCAAAATTGCACCACTGCACTCCAGCCTGGGCGACAGAGCAAGACTCTGTATTAAAAAAAAAAAAAAAGAAAGAAACCTCTGATCCCCAAATGCTCTGGGAGACTGATTTAAGTAATAAAACTCTGGTCTCGGCTGGGGGTGGTGGCTCACACCTGTAATCCCAGCACTTTGGGAGGCTAAGGTGGGTGGATAATGAGGTCAGGAGTTCAAGACCAGCCTGGGCAAGATGGTGAAACCCTGTCTCTACTAAAAATAAAAAAAATTAACTAGGCATGGTGGCGGGCACCTGTAATCCCGGCTACTCAGGAGACTGAGACAGAGAATTGCTTAAACCCAGGAGGCAGAGGTTGCAGTGAGCTGAGAACAAGTCACTGCTCTCCAGCCTGGGTGACAAAGCAAGACTCCGTCTCAAAACACAAACCAAAAAGAATCTGGTCTCCTGCACAGCCAGCTGTGTGTGCATTACTCTTTCTCCATTGTGATTCCCTATCTTGATAAATCGGCTCTGTCTAGGCAACAGGCAAGGTGAACTCACTGGGTGGTTACAGTAACAGTATTAAGAGTATTAATACAGTAACAGTATTAAGATTTTTAGGAGGCGATGAAGCTATGAGGGCTCTGCCCTCACAGGTGGGATTAATGCCATTATAAAAGTACAAGATCAGTCTTCCCTTCTGCAATGTCACGATCTAGCCTACCTCCTCTCTGGAGGACACAGTGTGTCAAAGGACCATCTTGGAAAAAGAGAATGGCCTCACCAGACATCAAACCTGCCCACCTTAACCTTAGACTTCCCAACTTCCAGAACTGTGAGGCAATAAATTTCTGTTTATAAATTACCCAGTCTCAGGTATTGTTATAGCAGCACAAAACAAACTAAGATAAAGACTAGATATGACCGGGCGCAGTGGCTCATGCCTGTAATCCCAACACTTTGGGAGGCCAAGGCAGGTGGATCATGAGATCAGGCGATCAAGACCATCCTGGCCAACATGGTGAAACCCCATCTCTACTAAAAATACAAAAAAAAAAAAAAAAAAAAATTAGCCAAGCATGATGGCAGGCACCTGTAATCCAAGCTACTTGGGAGGCTGAGGCAGGAGAATCGCTTGAACACAGGAGGCAGAGGTTGCAGTGAGCCGAGATCACGCCACTGCACTCTAGCCTGGAGACAGAGCAAGACTCCATCTCAAGAAAAAAGAAACAAAAACAAAAAAAAGACTAAATTATGTACTTCACAATATCACACTCCCTAACTCCCAATTCCAATCCATTGCCACATCCTATGGCTTTTACCTCCTAAGAAACCCTAAAATGTACCAATCCACTCCATCTAAACCACGGCTACTCTAGTGCAAGCTACTATTACCTCTACCTCTATCTAGAGATACTAGAGCGTTTCCTAACGAAACTCTCCAGTACCTTCTGACTCCTTCCAAATCCTTTATCCAGACTGTAGCAGGGCAATATTTTCAAAGACAAATCTGATTTGTTCTCCCCATCCCACAGGGCTTCCAGTGGCTCTTAGGATATAGATGGAATGGCTTAAGGTGGCTTATAAGGCCCTGCATGCCCTGACCCACCACATGGGTCTCCCAACCGCCTCTTGAACTGCAGCCACTTTCATTCAGTCTCTTTTACTCATCATGCTATCTCTGAACACATACCCTCAATCCAGCTCCTCCAACGCTCACCTCCAATCTAATTAGCCACTATTCTTCCTTTAGCTCTCAGCTCAATAATCTCTTCCTTGAAGCACAATTCCTGACCACCTTGACTAGTCGAATAACCCTATTTTATAGGCTCTCATTATACCATGTACCCTCTTTTTCAAGATATTTGTCCTTGTTGCAATTATACAGTTGCATAGCTATTTGCTTGCTACTTGCCTTCCTACTGTACCATGAGCTCCTTGAGGACAGGAACCTCATAAGTGTTTTTGTTCACATTTCCTCAGCACCCAACACAATGCCTGGCAATAAATTGGTGGTCTTTTTTTTTTTTTTTTTTGAGACAGCGGTTCACTCTGTCACCCATGCTGGAGTGCAGTGGTGCAATATTGGCTCACTGCAACCTCCACCTCCTGAGTTCAAGTGATTCTTCTGCCTCAGCCTCCCAGGTAGCTGGGATTATAGGCACATACCACCATGCCCAGGTAATTTTTGTATTTTTAGTAGAGATAGGGGTTTCACTATGTTGGCCAGGCTCATCTCGAACTCCTGACCTCATGTGACCCACCCACCTTGGCCTTCCAGAGTTTTGGGATTACAGGCGTGAGCCACTGCACCAGGTCAATTGGTGGTCTTTTTAAAAAGAATTGTACCCCAGCAGGTCAGGCTAATATATACTAGCAGAAGCATTGTCTGAGAGTGCCTTCTGCCAAAGGGAAGCAGAGCCAGACACTAGCCAAAAGCAGTAAAGACATATTTTGAGTACTACTGTAATCGGGGAAAAGAGACTTTAGTATAGAACTAAACTTAATCTAAAAACAACTAAGACAAGTGTGGCTTTACAGTCAAGCAGTAGAGTGAGGAAGCCAGTAGATAGAAAATTCCTAAGGGGAGAGAGACATCAAGGGTAGGGGGATTCTTGCTCAACTGACTAAACAGGATTCCTTGCTCAAGGCAGGACAAGGTGATCAGGTATCAAGAGTGGTGGAAATGCTTAGCAGGATTCTTGCTAAACTGGGCTAGGCAGGCCAAGGACAGGGCCCAAGGACAAGGTATAGTTGAAAAGAAGGCTCAGAGGGGCGTGTCCAAAGTTCACTATGTCTTACTTTCCTACTAGTCTCCCCACAAAATAGATCAAATCCCCACTAGTCTTTACTTATTATTCCATAGGCATTTTAAGAGCTTCTTTGAGTTACAATTTGCATTTCATAAAGTTCTCCCTTTTCAAGTACAAATTCAATGGTTTTTTAGTAATTTACAGAGTTATGCGGAACTCTCACCACAATCTAAATTAGGACATTTTCGTTATCTCTAAAAGGTAACTGGGAGTGACTGCTCCTTGCCCATTTGCAGTCACTCCCAGTTCCCACCCCATAGCAATTTTTGAAAGCCATCATATCTGCCTAAGGATAAAAGGTATAGCCTCACCAGAAAAGCAAAAATCAAAATTATCAGGCGTGTGAAATAATTTGAGAACCGCCAAGCACTAATTGTGCATTTCTGATTATTTGCTGAAAAACATTTAAAGACAAATCAACGTGAACTAAGGAGTGGGAGGAGGTTTCAAGGAAAAGGTATAACATTTTAAGGTTTCTCTGCAGAGGAAAAAGTGTGCAAAAAAAAAAAAAAAGGAATTTGAGTTGAAAAATACTACAACAAACAAACCAACATGTTTTCAGAACTTTTTGAAGTTCCAGTATGGTGCTGTCGTGGTTGGTGGGCTGTCTGTCCTTGATCCAGTAGGCAATGCGAGTTTCTAGAACAGAAGGATAAGGATTCATCACAAGCCATAACACTCAACTGAAAATAAACATGTATCGAGCACCTAATGTGCGTCAAGGAAGGGGCTCTGCATAGGAAAAAAAGCAGCTCCTCGCAGCTCCCCCTGCCCCAGCCAGGTGGCTGCATGCCCCCTTCCACCTACTCCCTGGACTGCTCTGGGACTGAGAACGCCCCCGGCGCGAGAAGCTGGACTCCACCGAGGACCGGAACGAGATCACTGGGAGCCGGGGCGCCCGGCACAAGCCGGACGGAACGGAAACCCACCTGGGGCTGGCCCTTCCTTTCCTTCTCCTGTCGCACGACTCGGCCTGTGCCCGGTCCCCACATGCCGCCTTCCCCCTCCTCCCAGTGGGACCAAAAAGAGCCCGAAGGGCCTGGGAGGTTCCCAGGCCTTTCCAGATGCCCTGCCATGGTTGGCAAAGCGATTGTCTTCTCTTTCGGAACTCCGCGGATATCCGAGCCCTCTTCCTCTCCCTCGCCATCTTCCGTCATTCGCCACGCTGGCCACTTCCCCTCTGCTGCGTCCCGCTGAAGCCCCAGCCCGGCCGCGGCCGCCATTTCTCCGCAGCCTCTTCCCGGCCCCTTTCCCTCAAAGGAAATGTACTAGGGCGGGGAGGCGGGGGGCGCTGTGTGAGGGTCTCGGGAAAGCCGCCGTGGAGAAGGAGGGATGGATTCTTCCCAAACTCTCTCCGCTCTCCCGAAGCCGCCTTCTTCACCCTTTCTCCCTTCCTTCTTGTGGGCCTGGGAGCAAGAGAGGAGGAGCTGGTCCCAGCAATGGTCACCGCCACCCTCACCCCAGAGATCCTGGGGCACGGGTACCCTTACACCACCCCATTCGGATCCCAGCCATGGCCTTTCTCTTTCACCAGAGCTCATTTTCTTCTCCCCTCTAGCTTCCTGCCTTTTCCCCCAGAAAAAGTTGATGTTTGCCCTCACTGAGACTCAATTTCCTCATCTGTAAAGTGGGATGACACGTAAAGACATCTTGTATATGAGAAACATGCCGCGTGCAAAAGAGGGGGAACAAGAAAACGGATAGAGGGAGAAAAGGGACCCTGGGAAAAGGGTCCTTGGAATGTATGGGTAGATGTTCTAAAGAATGTATCGAGCCCAAGTGAAGTGGCTCACGTCTGTAATCCCAGCAGTTTGGAAGAATGTATCGGACAGAGCATTAGAATAGGTCAGTGGTCCCGAAAATAATTAGTGAATACATTATTGTGATTCTTAGATGTTGTCTCTCAGTACTTATTTCTTCTTTCAGAAGCCTAACATTCTCTTCTAAGAGGGCCAGAGCGACATGTGTTCTGTGTGCATTTATCTGTGCTGACCACTGCTGTGATGGGGGTGGTGGGGGCGTCCATTCACAGGCTGCAGGCACAGGCACAACGTAACTGTGGAGTCCTAATTAGTAAAAAAGGAGTCACGCTGCCTGGAGCAGGGGAAGGCAAAGAGAGAAAACAAGTAAGTTATAAGTCTGTCTTTCTTCATGGTCCAGAACATATAAACAAAAAACGGAAGCAGATAAGCCATAGGTCTGCTTTTGTTTGTGGCCCAGGACATGTGGCTTCCTGTACAGATAACGTACATAACTCACAAACTTCCTGCTATCAAACGCCTCAATTTTTCAAACAGCCCAACTGACAGAAAAATGCAAGTTACCTTTCTACTGCCTTGGGTTTCTCAATCAGCCCAAAAACCATCCTATAAAATCTCCAGCAAGCCTTTGTTTTCTTTGCAGTCAGCTCCTCTCTTGCAGGATGTCCGTTGCCTTCTCGCAATGTATTTTCCTACTTTCTCTAATAAATCTGCCTTTCTCTACATACAACTGTCTTGGAAAATTCTTTAACCCCTGCACCACCAGCCCAGTTAGTCGACACTCCCCTGAGACAATAACCCCTCACCTTCCCAGTGGAGTCCTGCACCATGCTAACCCAGGGGCCCCTTGGACATGCCTGCTTTGCACTCACAAGAAGACAATTTTGATCAGGGTGGGAGCAGCTTGTAAAGGGCTCTTGTGACACTCCCAGCCTGGTATCAGGCACAGCAAGTGGAATTTCATTCCATCAGCAGCTGTTTTGCAATAGCCCTGGAGGCCCATCTTGGGAAAATCTTCATTTTTGCTGACAATGCTAGGAATTCTACCTGATGGAAAAGGAGCTTGATTTATAAACACATTCACAATGCATTTTCATATCACTTTGCTGGGTAGAGAAGGCAGAGAAGATATGCCATGTTACACATGGGATTGTCTCTGTTTTGGTTACCTCCTTTAGGGTTGGATGAGTGAATGCAGGAATCAATGAATGGGTGGATAACAATCCATGCATCCATTAGCCAGTAGTTTCCTGCTGCGGAACCACCCTGAGCAGTTGTTAAAACACAGCTTATTGGCCGGACAGAGGTTCACACCTGTTATCCCAGCACTTTGAGGGGCTGAGACAGGAGAATCTCTTGAGACTAGGAGTTCCAGGCCAGCCTAGGTAACATAGTGAGATCCTGTCTCTACAAAAATAATTTAAAAAAATATCCGGGCTTGGTGGCACTTGCCTGTAGTCCCAGCTACTTGAGAGGATGAGGTGGGAGGATCACTTGAGCCTGGAGTTCAAGGCTGCAGTGAGCCGAGATTACACCACTACCCTCCATCCTGGGGAACAGGGCAAGACCCTATCTCAGAAAAACACAAAAAGCAAAACAGTTTGTTGGGCTCCACCCCCAGAGTTTCTGATACAGTCGTTG
This sequence comes from Cheracebus regulus, assembly GCA_963574635.1. Taxonomy (NCBI): domain Eukaryota; kingdom Metazoa; phylum Chordata; class Mammalia; order Primates; family Pitheciidae; genus Cheracebus; species Cheracebus regulus. The sequence continues at coordinate 7,254 of CAUYQU010030970.1, read as the reverse complement.
GGGGAAAGGGGGTGGGGGGGGGCAAAAATAATCTGGGTATCTCACAAGGTGGAGGTTCATGCTGTTACTGATCCAGAAACCACACCCTAAGAACCACTAGCACAAGCCATCAGATGCTCTTAGGCCACGATAATTGTGGCTGCAAATTTTCTGCCTGATCGTGCCAAATAGCTGACACACGCGGTTGAAAATAAATCCCCCAACTCAGTGTTTTGGCGTGTTGTTGATGGGCTGCCCACTCTACCTCCCAGAAAAACTTTCCTGGATAGTGTTAGATTTGCGTGTTGGAGCACAAGTGGTGGTGTGTGTGTGCACACATGCGCACACCTCTATTGCTGACCACTGACCTTCTCCAGGTTCTCTCCTGTGCTCCTGAGACAGATCTGAGTTTTCTTATCCAGCAAAGTAAGCTAACATCTGAGACCACAGGAGCCATCTATTGTTTCCTGAGATTTGGTGCCATCTAGTGGCTAACTTGAGAATCTTTGCTCAGATCTAGAGAAACTTCTAGAAAATTAACTGAGTAGCCTGGAAAGGCAAAAACACCTATTTGTTTACCTTCCAAGAAAGGCTTCCTGAAGGACAAGGACTGGCTCAACAATATAGGAGTCAAAATGGATTTCTTGCTCTCCTGAAAGCTGTGATAAAAATTAGAAGTCAGCAAAGAATCTCAAATCATGTCCCACTGCATCTTTAGCTTGATTTTTTGGAATTGATTTTCATTTCCTGAATGAAACGGAGTCGGGTAATACCAACTTGATATTTGCCTCCCATCTCATTTCTCTGGCCCTCAAGCCGTAAACAGCCCACATATAGCAAACCAGTTCCCAAGTGGTCAGATCTACAAAGAGATCTGTAGTTCAAGGTACAGCTGGTACTGATCAGAGGAACATCAGGGCCTGAAGGTCACTGAGGTGTGGAATTGTTAATGACCATTGTGGTTCAGACAGCAATCTGAGATATCAGCACGATACCACAGGCTCTCAGAATCCTGGGAGGTCTGAGGTATTGTAAATATGTGATTTAGACCTTAATAGAAAATTTAAACTACTTGTTATGGGAGCAAAGGGGAGACAATCAGGGATCATAAAGGAAGCTGCTCCTTATAGTTGCTGTTTGGGGAACTGTGATGGGTCTCAAAACGTGGTCTTGAGACCAGCAGCATCAGCACATTCTCAAGCAACATCCCAAAACTACGGAATTGGAAACTCTAAGGATGCAGCCTAGAAATGAATGTTTAAATAAGCCCTGCAGATGATTCTGATGCACATGAAAGTTTGAGAACCACTGGTTTAACATAAGCTTTAGATGCCCTAAAAAACACCCGGGGGTGTTTAGAAACTCTACTAATAAATTCAAGGAAAAGATAATTTATTACCATAACATAAACTTGCTTCACTTTTATGTTTTGTTTTCAACACATAATAATTGTAAGCCTACTTCTTTTCTAACATACAAAGGTGCCTTCTAGTTTGTGGTTAAATAAAAAGGATTATTTATTTGCTTTCACTTCTTTGGATTTTAGAGACTATATTGGTAAGTACAGTCTCCAAAAGTAGCTCAACAGTCCTGTAGACATGGTAATGTTTTTTTTTTTAAAGAAAATGTTCGACTTTAATATTAATCAAAGAAATAAATTAAAATAGCAAAGAGATATCATTTCTCAACTAACAAACTGGTAAAGATCAAAAAAACTAATGTACATCAATAAGGAGGGTATGGGCTGGTCCGAAGGTAGTGAGTTATCTCAATTGATTGTTCACAGTCAGTTACAGATCGAACTCCTTGCTCTACTCTTTCCCCCCTTCTCACTACTGCACTTGACTAGTCTTAAAAAAAAAAAAAAAAAAAAAAAAAGGAGGGTATGAGGGGAAAAATAAAACACACAGTCCTCCAGGTAGAAAGATAAAGTACCAGAATCTTTCTGGGAACACAAATCAGAAGCCTTAAAAATGGGTATATCCTTGACTCAGCAATCCCATTTCTAGGGATATATCTTAGAAATAACTAATGATATATGCAACAATGAACATATAAAGATGTTAAACATATTTATAACTTTTTTAAGAGGGAATTATAAAATCAGTGTGCCCATATGACAGAACATAATAAAAATCAATCAGTACAAGATTTTTTCCAGTTTTTAAAAGGAAGATTTATTTAACAAGTTTCACTTAGTACAATACATCTAAATGGAAATCACAATACAAGGAAAGATTTAAACCAAAGCCTCAGAATCTCATACAAACGACACGACCAAACTTCTAAAGTATTGGTATTACATCTTAAAACTGTCCCGTATCCTTTAAAAAAAAAAAAAAAAAAAGTAAAAGTGTACACTCACGTGCCTTACAGAGTATTAAACCAAAAAGCTAGAATTAACAAACATGCCAAATGTTTTCACTTTGAATCGTAGACACAGCTCCTATATTTGAGTTTTACAGAAAAGCATGTTTCTCAACATGCATCCAAAGTTTTCAATGTATTTGTGGTATAAGAGCAACATTTAACATAAGTGAAACTGCATTAACCTAAATACGCTTACTGCTTAAGTACACTCCTACAACATAACTAACTTGAGAAAAGCTAAAAATTGTTTAAACAGTTATGGTCAATACTGAACTTTGTTATTATGTCCTAGATGAATGTTTCAGTGTTCAAAATTACTGAGCTTGAAGTTTCAAAATAATCTCAACTTCCACTTTACAGTAAGCATGAATCACAAGCCTGTAATGCAAAACTGTTAAACTTAACTTTTGTTTTCTTAAAAAAGGAGAAAGAAAGATAAAGAAAGAGAAGCTGACCAAGAGTGATCAGAATATTTCCCATTTACCAATCATACTGGATATACTAGACATCCCTCCCATTCTATTCAACTCCCATAAATGTACAGCTTTTATATCTGGAGTAGCTGTTTAGTGCTCCTTCTCTACCTAAGCAAGGTTTGACTGATAGTCACTGGAGTTTTCCTGGAGAACTTGGTCATATCCACTCATACTGCTCTGACCACCATAACCACCTCCATAACCGCCACTCAGCTGCTGGCTAGCAGGACCTCCATAACTAGACTGGTTGGATAAGCCCATCCCTCCCATCATTTGGCTACCATAAGCGCCACCACTTGCCCCTGCTGTAGAATTCAAAAACAGTTCTACATAGCTGTGATCATAAGCCCCTCCACTTGTACCTGCAGTAGAATTTAAGAAGAGCTCCACATATCTGTGTTGCATATTAGCCTTGTCTTTTGCCATAGCTGCCACAGCATCTTCATGAGTAGCAAATTCAACATCTGCCTCACCAGTAACTCTGCCATCGGGTCCAATTTCAATATGTACTCTCATGGGATTAAGAGGTGAGAAGAAATTATAAATATCATTCTCAGTGGCTCTGTAAGGTAACCCCCTCATGTGTACACAGTGCCCTGTGGTGCTCTGGAAACTGGACCCACCATCTCCATATCTATGATCAGACATTCCTGAAAAACAGTAATTAAGGTCTCTTCCAAATCTATCAGACCCAAAGCCATATCCATCATTATAGCCACCATAGTCATCATAGCCTCCATACCCTCCACCATAGGCACCACGCCTCATCCTTTCAAACCCAGCTCCTCTGCCAATGCTATTATACCCTCTGCCAGCCCCCGGCCTATCATAGGGACCTGGCCGCTGCATAGCCATGAGCTTTCGAGGGGGATCATAGTGGGTTCGAACTTCAGCTCGGCTACTCTTGAAGATCTCAATGTACCTGTGCCCTATTCTTTCCTTGTGTTTCTTTAAGGCCTTCTCAGCTATCTCCTGGGAAGCAAACTGCACAAAGGCTTCCCCTGTGCTTCGCCCCTGAAAGTCCACTGGCAGTGTCATCCCATTTGGCACAATTTCCAACCCTGAAAAGAACTGAACAATCTCTTCCTTGCTACAGCCAAATGGGAGTCCTCTAAGCCGGACGAAGCCATCGTTGGCAGTATCAGGGCTATTCGGACCTGTATGCTTCAACACCCAATCCATTTCAACACTGTTAGACTTGAATACTTCAACGTATCTGTGTCCCATGGTTTCTCTGTCCTTCTTCAAAGCCAATTTCACTTCCTCTTCAGATTCAAGTTCAACAAATGCTTCACCACTTGGTCTGCCTTCTCGGGTGTAGATGAAACGAATACCTGATGTGCCATTTTGGATCTTGCAATCAGAGAAGAAGCGCATCACTTCATCAGCTGAGCAGGACCAGGGTAGGCCCCTGACCTTCACCACGAACCCCTCCCTGCCTTCCGTGCTCAGCATCATGGTGACTGTTGGGCTCTTGGTGGCAAGTTTGGCTCAATGCAATTTTGGTGTAGCTGAAAAAAAAAAATTAGAAGACTACTGTCATGGAAAAATGCTTGTAATACAGTAAAAGAAAAAAGCAAACTATTAATAGAAAACTCAGTTATGCCGACAGGTTTTCTGTAAGATGTCTGTATAAACAAAAAGAATTCACCAAATTTTTAACTCATTTATTTTTTAACAGTTAATTATTCAATGCCTATTATGGGTTGGATACCATTAAAAATTAACAGCAATTGGCCAGGCACAGCGGCTCACACCTGTAATCCCAGCACTTTGGGAGGCCGAGGCAGGTGGATCACCTGAGGTCAGTAGTTCGAGACCAGCCTGGCCAATATGGTGAAACCCCGTCTCTACTAAAGATACAATTAGCTGGGCATGGTGGCGGGCTCCTGTAATCCTGGCTACTCAGGAGGCTGAGGCAGGAAAATTCCTTGTACCCAGGAGGCGGAGGTTGCAGTGAGCCAAGATCACGCCACTGCACTCCAGCCTAGGCGACCAGAGCAAAATTCCATCTCAAAAAAAAAAAAAAAATTAACAGCAACAAATCAATGGGAGATGTCAACAAATAAAAGATCACTATATCTGAATATATAAACATTAAAAAACTTCACTAGATCAAAAGATTAAACAATAATTAAAACACAAAACTGGTTATATAAGTTCTTTATATAATATCCTTATTATATAAAAATGTAGGCAAATCAATAAAATCAGAGAAATATTTAGGCTTCAGAGATAAATGAAAAAAAGACATTATTGGGAATTCACACATTCATTTTAGAAACATCTTGTAGTTGCCAAGTCCAATACTTGGCTCTGGCATACAAGAATCAATAAGCCCAGAAAGGGCTTATGGTCCTACGGGGTTACCGTATGTAATTATTAAAGACGTAAATGCAAATAGACATTATACTTGCCATGACCCTCTGGGTGGGGTGTAAGCACAGTATCAAAGAGGGAGTAGTTGATCAGTTCTATTGTTTGGAGGCTAAATGGTTAAATGAAACAGACTAACCTGTCTAGGGATCCATAAACAAAATTTTTTAAATGATGATGAAGCACAAACAGGAGAGGGAAAAGCAAGAGAAAAGGCTGGCAAGGCATAGATCAGATCCCAAAGACTTTAATATACAAACACTAAACACCTTTTAAGACTTTTAAACTGGGGAGTATGTGGGGTGACTTCACCAAAACCCTTTCAGGCAGATCACCCTGGCAACAGGGTGGCACTAAAACAGAAGGGGGTTGAGGTGAAACTACGGGGATTAGTTAGAACTCGTCTCTTTCAATGCAAAAGGCCTCAAAAAAAAGTCTCTTAAAGATATGTTAAAGGAATTGCCTAAGCAAGAGGAGTAAAATGGAGAAAAGATAAGATCCACACATACTGAAAAAAAAGTGGAATCTGCGGGACTTGATAACAGATTAAGTATGGGAGAATACAGGTATAGGAGTATACAGGACAGTTATCTGGAAATGTTCAAATTTCATCAATTTCCAGCAAGTTAAAACCAGAACTAATCCTTATTTTTCACCCATCAAGATAATGGAAATTAAACAGTGACAGCAAATCAGTGCTATGTAGGGTTCACAAATAATACACTACTAGAGGAGTGACAATTGATATAAACTATTTCCTTTTTGATAAATCCCACTATATCCTGAAAGCAATTTGATAATATGTATCACACATTTTGACAGCAAATACATTTCAGTTATGTGCCCTAAGGAGATGATATGAAATTCAGACAAAGATTTATGAAGCAATATAGTCTACAAAAAGTACTTTATTTAAAAAATTGGAATATCACCAATTTTAAAAGTTACAAAAATATTTAATAACATGAGAAATTACTTATGCTATAATTGTAAGTGACCCAAGAGCACAGCTGCTTTACAATCTCAACTATGTAAAAAATACATGTTTCCATACCCTTTGACATGGCTAGAATCCTTCCAGGAATCTAGTCAACAGAAATACTTACAAATGTTCCTTGCAGCACTGTTAGTAATGGGAAAAAATGGGAAACCTAAATAGCCATCGTTAGAGGAATGGCTGAATGAATAACACTTTATCCTTAAAATAATACAACGTAGCCATTTAAAAAAAAAATCTATCTGCCCTGACCCAGATCTCCAAAATAAAGAATATACATAGTGTAATTCTATTTATATTAAAAGATTAGCATGCATGTATATATGCATGTAAATAAATAAAAGAAGATGTGGGAGCAAACTCATCCTTGAAAACAATGAAGGGTAGGGGGAGTGAAGTGGGCTTTTTGCTTTTTACCCTATATACTTCTATACAGTTTTCATTCTTTAAATTCGCCGTACTGGGTTGTTTTTTTTAAGTTAGAAAGAACATATTAGTGGTTACTCTGAGCGATAGGTTTATGGCTTTTACATGCTATTTTTCCAATTTTTTTATGCAGTCTTGATTTTCTACAGAAATAATTACTTTTACTTTAGTAAAAAAGTAACATAAAACAAATTAAAATATGTTTGCATTTCTGAGATTTGGTATAGCAAATTTTACAAAATTTTCTAATTTTGTATGTGGATGGTTTATCTGATATGATCTGGGAACATTGGGCCTCTCAGAAACAAAGTACAAAGTGTAATAACGGCCATAAAACTATACAGAGAAAACAATTTAACATTTACCGATTCCCTATTATGTGCCTACCACACTGCATGTGCAGTGATAAGTTTTTCTATTAACCATCCTAAGGTCTCAGTGACAGATTTACAGGCTGGTTTTTTTTTTTTTTCTTTCGTATCTCATTTTGTACCTTTTTTTTTTTTTTTTTTTTTTTTTTTTTTTTTTTTTGTTTCCATTTAAATGTTATAAACCCCCCAAGATATAAAAATAATAAAGTGGTCCCTCCATACAAAGGACGGGAGGGATAAATAAAAAAATACAAAAAAA
>CAUYQU010030968.1:0-22665 GCA_963574635.1 Cheracebus regulus | reverse complement strand
TATCAGAGATTGAAGATCAACTCAATGAAATAAAATGAGAAGGCAAGAATAGAGAAAAAAGAGTGAAAAGAAATGAACAAAGCCTCCAAGAAATATGGGGTTATGTGAAAAGATCTAATCTACGTTTGATAGGTGTACCTGAATGTGACAGAGAGAATGAACCCAAGCTGGTAACACTCTTCAGGATATTATCCAGGAGAACTTTCCCAACCTAGCAAGTCAGGCCATCATTCAAGTCCAGGAAATACAGAGAACACCACAAAGATATTCCTCAAGAAGAGCAATGCCAAGGCATATAATGCTCAGATTCACCAGGGTTGAAATGAAGGAAAAAATGCTAAGGGCAGCCAGAGAGAGAGAGGTCCAGTTACCCACAAAGGGAAGCCCATCAGACTCACAGCAGATCTCTCCACAGAAACCTTACAAGCCAGAAGAGAGTGGGGACCAATATTCAACATCCTTAAAGAAAAGAACTTTCAACCTAGAATTTCATATCCAGCCAAACTAAGCTTCATAAACAAAAGAGAAAGAAAATCCTTTATGGACAAGCAATTGCTGAGAGATTTCATCACCACCAGGCCTGCCTTACAAAAGCTCCTGAAAGAAGCACTAAACAAGGAATGGAACAACCAGTAGCAGCCATTCCAAAACATACCAAATGGTAAAGACCATTGACACAATGAAAAAAAATGCATCAATGAATGGGCAAAACATCCAGATAGCATCAAAATGGCAGGATCAAATTCACACATAACAATATTAACCTTAAACGTAAATGGGCTAAATGCCCCAATCAAAAGACACAAACTGGCGAATTGGATAAAAAGTCAAGACCCATCAGTGTACTGTATTCAGGAAACCCATCCCACATGCAAGGACACACATAGGCTAAAAATAAAGGTATGGAGGAAGATTTATCAAGCAAATGGAGAGAAAAAAAAAAAAGCAGCAGTTGCAATCCTAGACTCTGATAAAATGAATTTTAAACCAATAAAGATCAAAGAGACAAAGAAGGGCATTACATAATGGTAAAAGGATCAATGCATCAAGAAGAGCTAATGATCCTAAATGTATATGCACCCAATACAGTAGCACCTGGATACATAAAGCAAGTTCTTAACGACCTTCAAAGAGACTTAGAATCCCACACAATAATAGTGGGAGACTTTAACACTCCACTGTGAATATTAGATAGATCAACGAGACAGAAAATTAACAAGGACTTGAACTCAGATCTGGACCAAGCAGACCTAATAGACATCTACAGAACTCTCCACCCCAAATCCACAGAATATACATTCTTCTCAGCACCACATTGCACCTACTCTAAAATTGACCACATAATTGGAAGTAAATCGCTCCTCAGGAAATGCAAAAGAACAGAATCATAACAAACAGTCTCTTAGACCACAGAACAATCAAATTAGAACTCAGAATTAACTAACTCAGAACTGCACAGCTTCATGGAAACTGAACAACTGGTTCCTGAATGTCGACTGGATAAACAATGAAATGAAGGCAGAAATAAAGATGTTCTTTGAAACCAGCGAGAACGAAGACACAACATACCAGAATCTCTGGACACATTTAAAGCAGTGTCTAGAGGGAAATTTATAGCAATAAATGCCCACCAGAGAAGCAAGGAAAGATATAAAATCAACACCCTATCATCAAAATTGAAAGAGCTAGAAGAGCAGGGTCAAAAAAAACTGAAAAGGTAGCATAAGACAAGAAATAACAAAGCTCAGAGCAGAACTGAAGGAGGTAGAGACACAAAAAACCCTTCAAATAAATCCAGGAACTGTTTTTTTGAAAAGATCAACACAGTAGACAGACTGCTAGCCAGATTCATAAAAAAGAAAAGGGAGAAGAATCAAATAGATGCAATAAAAAACGATATAGGGGATATCACCACTGATTCCACAGAAATAAACACTACAATCAGGTATTACTACAAACAATTTTATGCACATAATCCAGTAAATGGATAAATTACTGGACACTTGCACACTCCCAAACCCAAACCAGGAAGAAGTTAAAACCTTGAATAGACCAATAACAAGGGCTGAAGTTGAGGCAGCAATTAATAGCCTACCAACCAAAAAAAAGTCTAGGTCCAGATGGGTTCACAGCTGAATTCTACCAGACATACAAAGAAGAGCTGGTACCATTCCTTCTGAAACTATTCCAAACAATCCAAAAAGAGGGAATCCTTCCCAAATCATTTTATGAGACCAACATCATCCTGATACCAAAACCCTGCAGAGACTCAATAAAAAAAGAAAACTTCATACCAATATCCATGATGAACATAGATGCAAACATCTTAAATAAAGTACTGGCAAACTGAATGCAACAGCACATCAAAAAGCTTATCCATCACAATCAAGTAGGCTTCATTCCAGGGATGCAAGCCTGGTTCAACATACACAAGTCTATAAAGGTAATCCACCACATAAACAGAACCAAAGACAAAAACCACATGATTATCTCAATAGATGCAGAGAAGACCTTCAACAAAATTCAACAGCCCTTTATGCTAAAAACTCTCAGTAAACTAGATATTGAAGGAACATCTCAAAACAGTAAGTGCTATTTATGACAAACCTACAGCCAATATCATACTGAATAGGCAAAAACTGGAAGCTTTCCCTTTGAAATCTGGCACTAGACAAGGATGCCCTCTCTTACCACTCTTATTCAATATAATATTGGAAGTTCTAGCCAGAGAAATTAGGTAAGAAAAAAAAAGGGTATTCAGTTAGGAAAAGAGGAAGTCAAATTGTCTCTATTTGCAGACAACATGATTGTATATTTAGAAGACCCTATCGTCTCAGCCCCAAATCTCCTTAAACTGATAAGCAACTTCAGCAAAGTCTCAGGATACAAAATCAATGTGCAGAAATCATAATCATTTCTATACACCAATAACAGACTAAAAGAGAACCAAATCAAGAGCGATCTTCCATTCACAATTGCTACAAAGAGAGTAAAATACCTAGGAATACAACTGACAAAGGATGTAAAGGACCTCTCCAAGAACTACCAACAACTGCTCAAGAAAATAAGAGAGGACAAAAACAGATGGAAAAACATTCCATGTTCATAGTTAGGAAGAATCAATATTGTGAAAATGGCCATACTACCCAAAGTAATTTATAAATTCAATGCTATCTCCATCAAGCTACCAATGACCTTCTTCACAGAACTGGAAAAATCACCTTAAACTTCATATGGAACCAAAAGAGAGCCTGCATAGCCAAGACAATCCTAAGCAAAAAGAACAAAGCTGGAGGCATCACACTACCTGATTTGAAACTACACTACAAGGCTACAGTAATCAAAACATCATGGTCCTGGTACCAAAACAGAGATATAGACCCATGGATCAGAACAGAGGCCCTGGAGGGAACACCACAAATCTACAACCAACTGATCTTTGACAAACCTGACAAAAACAAGCAATGGGGAAAGGATTCCCTGTTTAATAAATGGTGGTGGGAAAACTGGCTAGCAGTGTGCAGAAAACAGAAACTGGACCCCTTCCTGATGCCTTACATAAAATTAAGTCCAGATGGATTAAAGACTTAAACATAAGACCTAACACCATAAAAACCCTGGAAGTAAACCTAGACAAAACCATTCAGGACATAGGCATAGGCAAGGACTTCATGATTAAAACACCAAAAGCAATGACAACAAAAGCCAAAATAGACAAATGGGACCTAATTAAACTTAAGAGCTACTGTACAGCAAAAGAAACAATCATTAGAGTGAACCAGCAACCAACAGAATGGGAGAAAATTTTTGCAATCTACCCATCTGACAAAGGGCTAATATCCAGAATCTACAAAGAACTAAAACAGATTTACAAGAAAAAAACAAACAAACCCATCCAAAAGTGAGTAAACCATATGAACAGACACTTTACAAAAGAAGACATATAGGAAGCCAACAAATATATGAAAAAATACTCATCATCACTGGTCATTAGGGAAATGCAAATCAAAACCACATTGAAATACCACCTCATGCCAGTTAGAATGGCGATCATTAAAAAATCTGGAGACAACAGATGCTGAAGAGGATGTGGAGAAATAGGAACACTTTTACACTGTTGGGAGTGTAAACTAGTTCAACCATTATGGAAGACAGTGTGGCGCTTCCTCAAGGACCTAGAAATAGAAATTTGCTTTGATCCAGCAATCCCATTACTGGGTATATATCCAAAGGATTATAAGTCATTCTATGATAAAGACAAATGCACACGAATGTTCATTGCAGCACTGTTTACAATAGCAAAGACCTGGAACCAACCCAAATGCCCATTGACAATAGACTGAACAGGGAAAATGTGGCACATATTCACAATGGAATACTATACAGCCATGAAAAATGACAAGTTTATGTCCTTTGTAGGAACATGGATGAACCTGGAAACCATCATTCTCAGCAAACTGACACAAGAACAGAAAATCAAATACCGCATGGTCTCACTCATAGGCGGGTGATGAACAATGAGAACACAAGGACACAGGGAGGGGAGCATCACACACTGGGGTCTGTTGAGGGTGTCCAACAGAGGGAAAGTAGGGGGGTGGGGAGATCGGGGAGGGATAACATGGGGAGAAATGCCAGATGTAGGTGACGGAGGGATGGAGGCAGCAAACCACAGTGCCATGTGTGTACCTATGCAACAATCCTGCATGATCTGCACATGTGCCCCAGAATCTAAAGTACAATAAAAATGTAAAAAAATAAGTAAATGGTAACCTAAAAATGTTCTTCCCAAAGTGCAGTGTAATAAAGTGGTGTTTAGTACATAGCATATTAACATATAAAAGGAATTGAGTTGGCATATCTTGGAGAAGAAACACTTAGGAAACTTTTACCTTCTATCCTACACCTAAAAACTAGTTTCATTTTAGTCAAAATTTGAGAAGTCATAATTCTAGAGATTTCTGTATTTGCTTTATTTTAATTGAGCTTCTTGTAAGAACAGCCAATAACTGTACTATGTATAAAAGGTTCTTCAGGATGTGTAATGATTGTGTGACTAGGTGAGTTCAATTCTGTGGTAGGCATAGGGGAAGCTTCTTGTTCATATTTTTCATCTGCATGACATATAATACCTTTGAGATATGGTATTCATTTTATTAAATAAACAGCTATTGAAATGTATCTCTTCTTTATAACTTTTAAAGTGTTCTAAAGCCACAGGACCTTGGATTATAGGTGATGGGTTTAGAGAATATTTTTGCTCTAGATATAAATGTATTGGTCTATAGAGCAAGTTGACTTGCATGTTACCGCTTTGAAAATATTAGTTCACTAAATTTTGGAGATTGTCATTGCCTACTCTCTGTTTTTTAGATAAGTGTATATAATTTTAACTATTTGAAATGTTATTCCACCTACATGCAGCAGTTAAGTACAGAAATCACTTAGAACACAGACAAGGTAATTCATGAAAAACAAATTGCTATATGAAAATAGTCATAGTATCTCTGTAAAAATGTGAAGTCAAATGTCATATCCCACTGGATTGCACCTTATGCAAAATCTTTTCTTCTGAGTGTTCTATAACACAATAGAGATTCTCTTCATTCCATGAATGTGTTCATATATAGTACATATTTGCAGTTCCATGAACAGTGCATGATGTCTCTTGCATCTACCCTTGTTTCAGAGGATGACTTCTTCCCATTCTTAAGGTCTCAATTTATAAAAACCTACTTTCGAAAGAAATCCTGGACTGCAAGACAGTAGTGGAAGCACCTCCACTTTGAATTTACAGCTTCCTGTATGTATTTACTGACTTGACAGCATTTATCATGTCTTCATTGAAATTTCTTATTTCTCTCTCTTACTAAACTATAAGTTCCTAGAGAGGAAAAATTATCTTCTTGTTTATTGTTAAATAGCTATTTCTATAATAGCTTTTGCTAGAGAATAGCTACTCAATTAATATTTGGAGAATTGAATTAAACTGAACATTTAGAATTCTGGAAAGCATTAAGACACACCATTGGTTTGATGTTAGCTGTAGTTTTTCATAGCTGCCATTAATTAGGTTAATGATAATCCTGTTCCTCTCTAGCTTTCTCAGTTTTTGTCATTTAATGTTAGTCATTTTGTCAAATTCTTTCACTAAATTTACTGAAATGATTACATAAACACCTCATTTTATTACACTCTGCTTTACTGTGCTTCGCAGTTATTGTGCTTTTCATAAACTAAAAGTCTGTGGAAACCCTCTGTTGGCCATGTCTACCAGTGCCATTTTTTCCAAAAGCATGTACTCACTTACTGTCTTTCTCACATTCTGATAATCTTTGCACTATTTTAAACTTTTTCATTATTATATTTATTATGGTGATCTGTGAGAAATGATCTTTGTTGTCACTATTGTAATTGTTGTAGAGTGCCAACCACATGCAAATAAGACAGAAAACTTAATAAATGTTATGTGTGTTCTGACTGCTCCCACCAACCAACTGTTCCCTCTCTCTTCCTCTCTTTAGCCTCCCTGTTCCCTGAAACACAACAATATTAAAATTAGACAAATTAATAATCTTTCAGTGGCCTCTATGGCCTCTAAGTGTTTAAGCGAAAGGAAGAGTTTCATGTTTCTTACTTTAAATCAAAAGCTAGAAATGATAAAGTTTAGTGACGAAGGCACAATGAAAGCTGAGATAGGCTGAAAGCTTGACCTCTTGCACCAAACAGTAGGCCAAGTTGTGAACACAAAGGAAAAGTTATTGATGGAAATTTAAAATGCTCTTCTAGTGAACATGAATTATAAGAAAGCCAAACAGGATTATTGCTGATATGAAGAAAGTTTTAGTGGTCCAGATAGATGATCAAACCAGCCGCAACATTCTCTTTAGCCAAAGCCTAATTCAGAGCAAGCCCTAACCCTCCTCAGTTCTATGAAGGCTGATTGAGGTGAAGAAGCTGGAGAAGAAAAGTCTGAAGCTAGCAGAGGCTGGTTTATGAAGTTTAAGGAAAGAAATTTTCTTCCTAACATAAAAGAGCAAGACGAAGCAGCAAATCCTGATGGAAAAGCTGTAGCAGTTTTCCAGAAGATCTAGCTAAGATTATTGATGAAGGTGGCTACACTAAACAATGGATTTTCAGTGCAGATGACACAGCTTTCTATTGGAAGAAGATGCCATCTAGGACTCTCATAGCTAGAGAAGAAAAGTTAATGCCTGACTTCAAAGCTTCAAAAGCCTGAGTAATTCCCCTGTCTCCTGACAGGTGGTGACTAATGCAGGTGGTGACTTTAAGTTAGAGCCAGTGCTCATTTACCATTCTGAAAATTCCAGAGCACTGAAGAATTTTGCAAAATCGACTCTACCTCTATTTTAGAAATGGAACAATGAAGTCTGGATAACACTTCATCTGTTTACAGCAATGTTTACTGAATATTTTAAATCCACTGTTAAGACCTACTGCTCAGAGAAAAAGATTCATTTCAAAATGTTACTGTTCATTAACAATGCATCTCGTCACCCAGGAGCTCTGCTGGAGATGTAAAAGGTGATTCATGTTGTTTTCATGCCAGCTCACACAGCATCCATTCTGCAACCATGGACCAAGGAGTAATTTTGACTTTCATGTCTTATTATTTAAGAAGTACATTTCATGAGGCTATAGCTGCCACAGATAGTGATTCTTCTAATGGATCTGGGTAAAGTAAGCTGAAAACATCTGGATAGGATTTGTTATTCTAAATGCCATTAAGAACATTTGTGTTTCATGGGAGGAGGCCAAAATGTCAACATTAACAGGAGTTCGGAAGTTAACTGCAACCCTCATGATGACTTTGAGTGGTTCAAGATGTTAGAGAAAGTGGCTGCAGAAGTGGTGAAAATAGCAGGAGAACTAGAATTAAAAATAGAGCCTGAAGATGTGGCTGAATTACTTCAATATTGTAACAATATTTCAATGGATGTGGAGTTGCTTTTTATGGATGAGCAAAGGAAATGGTTTATTGAGATGGAATCTACTTCTGGTGAAGATGCTATGAACATTGTTGAAATGACAACAAAAGATATAAACTAGTACATAATCTTAGTAGAGACAGCAATGGCAGAGTTTGAGAGGATTGACTTTAATTTCAAAAGAAATTCTACTGTCGGTCAAATGCTGTCAAGCAGCATCACATGCTACAGAGATATCTTTTATGAAAGGAAGAGTCTATTGATGTAGCAAACTTCATTCTTGTCTCATTTCATGAAATTGCCACAACCACTTCAACTTTCAGCAACCACCACCCTGATCACTCAGCAATCATCACACAGAAGAAAGATTCTCTACCAGGAAAGAGATTATGATTCACTAAAGACTGAGATAATCTTTAAAATGTTTTAGCAATAAAGAATTTTTAAATTATCTATGTTGTTTTTTAGACATAATGTTATTTCACATAATAAATTACCACAGAGTGTAAACATAACTTTTATATGTAGTGCAAAACCAGAAAATGTGTGTAACTCAATTTATTGAGATGTTAGCTTTATTGTGGTGGACTGGAACTGAGCCTGCACTGTCTCTGAGGTATGCCTATGTATGGTTTTCTCTCTTTATTCAAGTAATATGGCTAATTACATTGATTAATTTTCAGATGTTAAATAAGTCTTGCATTCCTAGGACAAACATCTCTGGTAATGATATATAATCCTTTTTACATAATGCTCAACTTGATTTGCTAATTTTTTAAAACAGTTTTAATATTTGTTTTCAAGTGATTTGGTCTGCAGTTCTCTTGTTTATCTTTGTTTGGCTTTGGAATCAGGATAATTCTGGGTTAATAAAACAAGTTGGGAAGTTTTTTCTAATACTCTTGTCTCTGAAAGAGTTTGTGGATGATAGGTATTTTATTTTCTTTTTAAATATTTGATAGAATTCCCCATTGAAGCTATCTGGGTCCAACGTTTTCCTTTTGGGAAGATTTTAATTACAAACTAAAAATTTTAAATTTAATATAAATAAAAAATATTCTTCATGTGATTTTTAGGAATTTTCCATTTCGTTTAGGTGCAAAATTTATTGGCACAAAGTTGTTTGTAATATCTTCTTCATATCCTGCAATTACCTTATTTTCCTTTTAATGTCTGTAAAATCTGTAGTGAGGTGGTCTCTTCATTCCTGACCTTGGTAATTTTCTTTCCTCTCTCCCTTTTTCCTTTCCTTCCTCCCTCTCACCCTCTTTTCCTCCCTTCTTTCATTCTTACTCTCTTCTTCCTTTTTCTTTTTACCTTTCTTTTCTTCTTTTCTTTTCCTTTATCCCTTCCTTTTTCTTTCTCTCTCTTTTCCAAGATATAAGCTATGCATACATTTTAATCTCTAGCTGCCCTTTCAGTCTGGTGAGCCTAACAGCTCAAAAGACAAATCCTAAGAGCTCCTTTTACTTTCGCCCATATGAGAAGAGCAGAGTTGATTTTTCTCCAGTCTTCTATTCAGCAAAACTGTGTCCATGCCCTGTTGATTTTTCAAAAATAAGGATTCCCATGAAAAGAATGAAGGCACTAGTTAGGAAGAAGAATAGAACTTAGGTTTACTTCACAACTCTAATGGACAATTCTGCCTCCTGTATACATTTGTGTGCTCTTTTTGGATGCTTTAGTCAAGAGCCCCCTCCAGAGAATGGAATGATTAATATGAGTAACACTCCTCCTTTGAACATATTCAGTGATGTCCTACTATTTATAGACCAGAGTACATAGCTCTGTCTAGTATTCTAAGTCCTCTTCTCTTTGGTCTTGCCAGCTCTCCAATGTTTCACTGTTTCCATCTTCACTTCTCTAGGTGAGGTGGTTTACTATTTTGCCAACACACCTCGTGGATTTATGTTTCTATGCCTTCACATTTGTAGGACCACCTCACTCCTTAATTTCCTCAATTTCTAATTTCTCCACATTCTCTATATACTCTAGAAGAACTAAAGCCCAGAGAGGAGGCAGAAGTTGATCAATGAAAAACATTTTCTTTGAGAGAATGAGAAAAGAAGACAAATGTAGGGTTTTTCTTTCCTAACTTGAAGGGTCTGCTTTTACTCTGGTGAGAAATAGGTTGCCTTTTTAGGTTCCTGGGAGGATAAGTCTTAGGAAGGAAATGTGGTTTGGGAAAGATAAACCCAATATCTTTAAATAGTAGGATAGAAGATGAAACTTGTGATAGGTACAAGAGTGAAGAGGATTGAGTTATTCCTGAGGATACAGGTTAGTTCAGAGATTGTGGGACAAAGAGAAAGGTATGCATTTAAAGGCATTATGAAGTAAACAAGTGCCAAACACATTCAATACCTTTGTTTTGAATGAAGAACTGGCAGGTTACAAAACAAAAAGTATAGGTAACACCTTAAAATTCTTTATTTAGATGACCCTAAATTTTATCAAATTGTTTAGTGTAGTAAATATTTATGTAATTTTATTTATTTTTACAAATATTTTTTGACTACTACTCTTTCTTGGCATCACTCTAGACACTGGGGCCACAAAAGTGAACCATTTATTTAATGAATTGACATATTCTCTTCATCAAAATGCATATGCCAAAATTTTACTAAGGCTTTTAGAAAAAATTGATACTGCATAGTTATTTTTAAAAGATGAAGTAATAATCCTGATTGGGGGAGATTAATAAATATCTTTCATGTTTGTCTGTGGATAACTGAATTCAACAGACATGAAGTCAGTAAATACGTATTTGTGTCTAATGGACAAAAATTATTCCTTTAAACTGCATCAAACATATTTTAAAGTTAATACTTTATTGAGTAATTTAGATGGTGCTATTCCCAAACATTATACTTGCTGAAGGACAGAATAAAGAAAATGCTTTCTAAGCCAAAGAGTATCTTATTTTCTACAAAACAAAAAACAAAAACAAAATTTGTAATTCCTGTAGTTCAGTAGGAATCATACAACTCCTAACTGAATGTATCAATATAAGCATTAAACTTTTTTTTTGAGACACTGCTTTTAATTTTTTAAAAAATCAAAGTAAATGGAGGTTCTCAAATTTCAATTCTTTTCTATGTATGCTTGGAAAGGAAAGTTGTAAAAATTCTTAGGCATAGATATTTACAATATTATTGGATGAAAGCAAAGCTAGTTATTCCACTGTAATTTGAAAAGTAAACTTTAGGTTAGGTTTTAAATATTTGGTATTTCAAAATTGTCACCTCCCAATAAATTATTATTACTACAGTCCTTATGAAATAAAGGCACTGTCTTTTTGCTAGCCATCACCATTTATTTTTTATAATTGTCAAAGTTTAAGTCAAATTAAACAAAATGAATGTAATGTCAAGTTAACAAATAGAGGTAGAAAGAAAACATACAGTTAATATTTTTTTAGTAGTCTTTAAGATTCATTCTTCAATTAAATACTCATTCAAATACATTGATTGAGTGCTCACCATATATCAATCATTCTGCTTAGCGTGAGACATACACCAGTGAAAAAAGCTGAAGGGTCCATGCACAGTGGTGCTTTTCTTCTGGTGGTCTCAGCACCCTGGCCTGACTTCAGCAAGATTCTGATTAGGTATGTTTAGCAAGAATAGCTCCTTACTGCCAATGTTTCCCTTTAGTAATTTTCTATTCACTGACCACCTTGACCCTGATCCTTGGCTATGCATTCCCACTTGTCCATGTATTCAGAATTGAGCCTGATTCTCTATTGATGTTTCTTTTCTCCCTACTGCAATTGACATACATAAAATCTGTTACTTTTTTTTTTTTTTTTACCATGTTAACTACTATCCAGCTCTGACTTTTCTTTGACAAAGAAAATAAATCAGCTATAGAATAGAAATAAGAGGTTAGTGCATAGTCTATTTTAGATAGGGTGGCCAAACTCCTACTGAGAGGTATTAGGCCAGTTTACGCAGAATTCTCCTTACCCCTAATATTTCCTTTTTACTAATTTCTCATGTATTGACCTGCACACTGCTCTTTGGCTATAAATTTTCACTTGTCTCTGCTGTTTTTGGGATTTGGAGTAGGATATTTGGCTTATATCCCACTGCAAGAATAATTTTTTCATTAATACTATTCAGAATTTCAGGTGAACAGTTGTAGAATCTCCATGACACCAGTAGCCTAAAGAAAACAGAAAGTTTTGGGAGTTCTAGATTTTTGGCATGGTTTGGTATAGGTGACCAGGTCAGGATGGGGGAGAGTGCTTTTGTTGAGTAGCGTGGCCATCACGGTGGCTCTGAATACCCATTCACTTATCAAACAGATAAAGTGAGACGTGGGGCTGGCATAGAAGCAGTTCTTCCCTCATCATTACTGGATTCATATCCTTGCCAGGAGTTTGTTTGCCAGGAGATAGTTCTGTTACCATGGGCTCCTAGAAGTGTTCTTTGGCAGCCCTGGGTGAATCTGATTTCATGCTTATGCTTTTCTACAGCTTGCACTTGTCTGTGCCTTTGAAAATTAACTCTGAATTTGTAATAAGTGCTATATATTTGCATATTATTTTAACCTTACAGGGACTTGAGCATCAATTACCTATTAGAGATTTGTTAATTAACAAAACATAAAATTTTTGCCTTGTGGCATGTACTTGTTCTTCCTCTTGTGGAACAGTATGTGAATGGGAAGATCTTTAATTGTTTCTGTTCTTCTTGACAGAAGAAAATAAAAGTATATCTTCCACAACTCTTTTCTTATGGTAACCATTCTTATTTGAGGCTATCAGAATTCCAGCAGGTGATTTCTTTTCTACTTGCAGTACAGTGCAGCACAAATATTCTCTTCTTTCACACAAAGAAGTTCAAATCAGAGTGGGCTTGCTTTCTAAATCTAAAGGTTGAAGGCTAAAGAATAAGATATGCATAGTATATTTGTGATATGCTGTGAATGCTGTAGCATTCCAGGGGATATCATGCTAATTTTGCAATAGTTATTTGTTTTTTTAATTAACTAATGTTTTTAGATATATGGAGATCCTTAGATTTTTTTTTTTTTTTTTAGAACGAGTTTTGCTCTGTCACCCAGGCTGTAGTGCAGTGATGCCATCTTGGCTCACTGCAACCTCTGCCTCTGGGTTCAAGAAATTCTTCTGCCTCAGCCTCCTGAGTAGCTGTAGGCACCCACCATCATGCCTGGCAAATTTTTGTGTTTTTAGTAGAGATGGGGTTTTGCCATGTTGGCTAGGCTGTTTCAAACTCCTGACCTCAAGTGATCTGCCTGCCTTGGCCTCCCAAAGTGCTGGGATTACAGGCGTGAGCCACTACACTCAGCCTACCCTTAGAATTTTAGTCATTTTGTTAATACAATGCAGAAAATTAGTCATAAGAAAAATATAATTAGCATTTGATTTTAAAACTCATAAAACAGATTGTGAAAAACCTCATCCCCTTTTATTTTTATTTTAAAATTTCAAAGAATAAAAAATGTTCCAAGGTTTTGATATTTTAATTTTTAAAAAATCAGCAGAGAAAAATAATAATAGTATTTCTTATTGAGGAGGGGACATATGCGTCCCCTCTCACTCCAGTAGTATCTCTAGGGCTCCCTGCTTACCCGCCCCCCATTTTTTTCCTTATCTTTCTCTTAAGGTGGAAGTATCGCTAATTTGACTAGTCAGTATCTCCTAAGAAAATTGCTGAGAACCACTGCATGCTAAAAGTCAGGACCCATACTCTGTTCCCTCTTTTCCCCTTCTTCATGCACTGAATGAGTACGTTAGCTTAGAACAGGCTGTCCTTGTCACTTGTCTCTCTCCACAATCAAGTCTAAATCTAATAAACTGTTAAATACCAAGAGTTTGGATTTGAGGGTGTTGATCAGAACCCAGTCCTGCTTTTGAAAATTTTGTGTGTGTATATATATATATATATATAAACTTTTTAAATATTCTCTTTAAAAAGAAATATATATACATTGTGTATATATATATATATAGTGTAGATATATATATTTCTTTTTAAACATAATGAGCCCCCTTGATTTAATCCAGCAAGCATTGTCTGTCTTCCTAGTCATGGGACTGGTTGACAGATGAGCATGCAAACACAATCAGAGTTATAAGACACAAGAGAAATTTTCTGGGACATCTGGGAAAAATTAGCTCAGGTTTTTCTTCTACTGTATTTGTAAGTATGAAGAGGTGAGACTAGCCTTTTTGCAGCTAGGAAGATCCACCATGAGGATGAGGCTTACTCACAGGGGAAAGGACAGCTGAGATACACAGAGGGAACACTTCTTGATGATAGTATTTAAAACTCTAAATCAAACAATAGCTGAAGAAAGCACCAGCACTGGAATATTCATTTATAGGTCCTGCATATTTCCCATTTTTTCTTTAAGTCAGGTTGAGCTCCATTTTTGTCACCTGCAACATACAGGACTCCCACTGTTACAAGGGAATGTAGGAGGGTTAGAGTGTGCCATCATGTGTTATGAGATGGCTGGTGAGGGATTATTGGTTGATGGCTCAACTAATAATGATGGGATATTTTGTTTCCCATTTGGCTGTTATTCTCAAGCTTATCACTCTTGGATATCTTGTTATGGGAGAGTCAAAGTGAATAGCAGGGCAGATTCAACATTCCTGGTTGTAAAACTGTATAGGCGCATCAGACACCCGTGCTTTATCCTGAATAATATGGTGAAAAGTTTTAATTTTTTTTGATGGAAACTACTTAGTTGATAATTTTTAAATATTTCTTTACATGGCTGTACAGTATATTATTTCATGTAATAAAATAATATGTGCCAGAGTGGAAGTGGTTGAACTTTTAGTTTTTTGTATTCCTTTCAGATTCCTATAGTTCTATGCTGTAGAATAATATTTGCTAAAGAGTACATCTCAGAACTCCAGGCTCACAAGCACTTCATGAGAAAAAGATTCCATGGCCAAATAAGTCTGTGAAATGCTGCATATGAGGTCACCTTCTGACCACTCATAGGGTACTTTAGTATGTTAAAAACTTTGGCAAATAGTAAAGAAACTTATTTATTTTTGCTTAGTTCATCTGACCATGAATTATCTTTCCTTTTCTTCTCCACTTTTTCTTTTCCTTGTAATACCAAGGGGAGGAGAGTGGGCTAAATAAGAATGCTACTCTTAGGTTGGTACAAAAGTCATTGCTGTTTTTGCCATTAAAAGCAATAATAAAAACCATAATTACTTTTGCACCACAATGACAACATTCTCTCTCATTGAAAACCTGATATTTTCTAATTTGTGTTTATAGTTAATCAGCAGAATGGCTTATTCTTTTTGTTCAAATACAATTGATTATTAGAGGCTCTATTATTTTTAGTCACTCTTGTTTATGCATACTTAATCCAATTTCTATCCACCAACAATTCTACTTGAACTCTGGTTTCATACATGAAAGAAAAGTCATCTTTAAATAGTAGAGCAAAGGAAATAAGGCAAATGCAATATTAAAGTTACATACAGGTTGTAATCTGGGTGCAGTGGTACACACCTGTAGTTAGTCTCAGGTACTTTGGGAGGCTGAAGCAGGGGGATTCTTTGAGCCCAGGAGTTAGAGGAAAGCCTCGGCAAAATAGTGAGGCTTTTAAAAAAAATGTGTTGCATATGGTTTTCAATATTCTATGGGATCAGAGGGCTTTTACTGTTCTTGAATGGAAGGTGGAGCTGGTGATGGGAAGTAGCACTGGGAAAGTGAGGCTTGAACTACCTTGATGGGTTACTGAAGAGGCTGCAGGGAGGATTGAAAATAAGAGGAACTGTGGCTAAAGGCTTCTAGGGATGAGATATTCTCTTGCCTCTGAGGGACAAAGATAACAATAGCTGGATTGATGGATTTTATGCAGATTTATATTTTTAGGAAAGTCATTCTTGTGGTAGGTAGGAAGATGGATTAAAATGAATGAGGAAGATGTTAGAAGCGGTAGTATTGATTGTGGCCATGGACTAAATAACAGGAGTAAGGAAGAAGGAAGAACGAAAGATGACCTGGCAGTTGTCAGTGAATGGAGATTGAGGTCGTTAAGAAGTGGCTTCTTTGACCTTAAGGTTTCAAAGTGGAATAATATGATAAAAGCAACTAAGTATTCATTGAGTTCCTGTTTGTACCAGGTATGGTGCTAAGCACAATGCAGAAGATTATTATTCTCTAGAATCTCAGAGTTTTGAGAAAAAAATACTGAAATACTATGCATGCTACAGTGGATATTTATTAGGGTTTTTTGGGCTGCTTGCATTCAACCCCCTTTGTTGCATTCCCATTGAATGTTGGCAGTTAACTCCTGTTATGGAAGCTAAAGGTGGCCAGACATTCCCTCTCCTTCACTTCCTGGCAGCTAGAGTTTCTTTAGGGAACCAGGCTCAGTCAACTGATGCTCTTGACCAGATTCAGAATGTGGAGTTACTGATGGGAAGGCATTGAGTAGTTAGAAATCATTTGTGGATTAAGAGTGTAGCCAACCAGTATCCTATTAGAAAATTCCTTTTCACCTGACAGGTATAAACACAGGCATTAATGAATACAAGGCAGAACATAAAAGTTGATTTAGGAGAATAAGAAAGGGAGAACTTTAAAGATTGCTGTTAGTATTGAAGGAAATTCTCATGGTCCAACCTCCTTTCAATATGTACTGAAGGGAGCCTTCTCAAGGGGGAGGTTTATAACATTTCCTCCTCTGGGAACTTAGATTATATAAGTTCTCTGAACTCTTCTCTTAAGATGTTAAGCATTTAGTGCTTTGTATTAGGACTTCTGTCTTTGATGTTGGTGCTTCAGACTTTCATTAACTAAATATTAATATTTTACACAGAACCCTTACCTGTTTGTTGAGATTAATTTAATAGCCAATAATAGGTATAGGTATTATTTATCTTGGAGGTGAATAAAAATTGTGAGAAATCAAATGTATTAAAATCATAAAATATTTCATGAGTTCAGGGAACAGATTGCAATTGTGTTTATTATGTTAATGTAAAATGCTTTTACTATATTGTACAATAATTTAAAAAAAGAACAAGAGAAGATATTGATAAGCTTCAAGAGTGGCCTTTAGAATATAGTAGATGAAAAGCTGGACCACGAATGGCTAGAAGAGTGGATTGGCACATCTGTGCAGTTATCAGGGCACTTAGCAACATTTTAATTAGTGAAAAATTATGAGTTAAGTTTTTTTTTCTTTTTTTGCTGTCTAGTTTTTTTAAAAAGTGGCTGCATATAGCTTTGGCTTCCCCCATATTTTGCTTTGTTAAGAAAAACTCTTCAAATAAGAATAATTTCCCAATCAGAGGCAGGGTGATAAAATAAAATGAATATCAGATTGAGTTGGGAACCCTGGGACTTATTCTTGAGTCTGCTACTTCCTATAATCATCTCTGAGCTTTAGTTTTTCTCAATCAGACTCAAATGAAACCTCTTTATTTGCTTTAGAGCATCATTGTGAAGATTCAATTAACACCAGTTATAAAATATTACTCTGGTCACTGTCTATTCCCCTCACATAGCATGTTAATTCTTATAGTTCTTATTGTACCTGATCTATTACTGAGTTTTTCCCATCCTGAGGTAGAATGGGAGATCCGTGAACATAAGGACTTTACACATTTTGTTAACTTCTTTTTTCAAAAGCACATGACAGTACCTGACACAGACTATGCACTTAATACAATTTAGGTAATAAGGAATATTGCTTGTTTTATTTTTCACTATGAATGCCTTTCTTGAGAGTCTTGTTACAGATTGGGGTTAGTTCCAAAGTGTTGGATTTGAGGATGCCTTCTCATATTTGATTGATCTTAGTTTGTTTCCCATTGCACCATGGTTATTCCACACTATCTCAAGACAAGATCAGTGACATTCTTCTAAAATTTTCATTCAAGCTATTTTCTGTAACTGCAGTTGTAAATATGTATCTCAATATCATGCATTTCTTTTTTTTAATTTATTTTTTTTAGTGAAAATATAAATTGTAATAATAAGGTGTATTTGTTTTCTATTTCCTTATACATTTTTCATAGATGTCTCTATTAGTTAATATTGGCCATGCCTGGCATGTGCAGTCAACCAATATGATAAATATTTCCCAGAACTCTGAAGTCATATAGAGGCAATGCTCTCACATAGAGGTGGTCTTAAGTCCTCCCTGGACAATTCCTTTCTGCTCGGTCACCATGAATTAATTCTAGGCCCTCTCAGTTGATAGCTGAATCAAGTTTAAGTTGTTTTTTTTTTCTCCAGTGCTTTTCTCTCCACACCACTCTTCTGTTAAATATGTCTCTTTCATCTGATGCACTTTCTATTTCTACATTAACAAATTTTTTCTTGTAAATTAATAGAAATGGCCACTTTCTAGAGGACAATATAGGGAACTGGTAATTTCTGGATTCTAACGTGATTTCTTTCTTTTTTTTTTTGGTTTGGCCCTTACCACTCAGGAGAGTGTATGTCCACCCCATATTCTTTTTTTTTTTTTTTCTTTTTATGCTGTGACAAGGAGAGAAGGAAAGGAAGGGGGGCGGGGGATGGAGAAACACAGAGGCAGAGAAACAGGGGAGGGGGACAGAGAAAAAGACATGGAATGGGAAGGAGAGAGAAAGGAAGAAAGGGAGATTGAAGGGTAAGAGAAAAAAAGAAAGAGAAAGAAAAAGTGGCAGAGAGAACAGAATTCTTGCTCTATTGCCCAGGCTGGAATGCAACCTTAAAAAGGTATCAAAAACCTCTTTTATGCCATCAATTATACTTAACAACAGAGACAGAAAGGAATACAGGAAGAAAATAAACAGTCAACCAATATTTTATTTAGGTCTGTGAGATACTATGTAAATACTAAAGAGTAATTCACTTTCTGTTATATGGTCACTTTGAGAATGGGTGTATTATGAATTAACAATGTGATGTCAAAATCTCCCGCCATTATTGCGCGGGAGTCCAAATCTCTTTGTAAGTCAATAAAAACTTGTTTTATGTATCTGAGTACTCCTATATTAGGTACATATGTATTTATCATCATTAACTTCTGTTGTTACATTGATCTGTGTACCATTATGTAATGTCCTTCTTTGTTTCTTTTGGTCTTTGTTACTATTAAAGTCTATTTTATTGGAGACAAGAGTTACAACTCCTGCTTTTTTTTCTCTCTCTCTCCATTTAATCAATAAACCTTCCTCCATCTGTTTAAGTCTTTGTGTATAATTGAGAGTTGGATCTGAATACTACATACCAATGGATTTTAACTTTTTATTCAATTTGCCTGTCTATGACTTTGATTAGGGCATTGTATCCATTTAAGTTTAGAATTAATAGTTCAATATTGTACTGGCTTTTTTGTCTGTTAGTCGATGTAAATTCTTCATTAGGGAGATACTTTTTATGTTTTGGTGAATTTTTGAGATAACTGATACTGGTTGTTCCTTTTAGTTTGTAGTGCTTCTTTCAGAAGATCTTGTAAAACAGGCCTGGTGGTGATAAAATCTCTGAGTGCTTGCTTGTTTGTGAAAAATTTTATTTGTCCTTCGTTTTTAAAACTTAGTTTGGCAGGATATATGATTCTGGGTTGAAAATTCTTTTGTTTAAGAATATTGAATATTGACCCCCACTCTCTTATAGATTGTAGGGTTTCTGCTGAGAGGTCTGCTGTGAGTCTGATAGGCTTCCCTTTATAGGTAATCTGACCTTTCTCTCTAGCTGCCCTTAGAATTTTCTCCTTTATTTCAACCCTAGTAAATCTAGCAATTATATGTCTTGGAGTTGGTCTACTTGAGGAATATCTTTGTGGTGTTCTCTGGGTTACCTGGAGTTGAGTATTATACTGCCTTACTAGGTTAGGAAAGTTTTCCTGAATAATATCCTGAAAAATAGTTTCCAACTTAGATTCATTCTCTTCATGACATTCAGGTACACCGATCAATCGTAAATTAGGTCTTTTCACATAGTCCCATATTTCTTGGAGACTTTGCTCATTCCTTTTTACTCTTTGTTCTTGAATCTTGTCTTCTCGTTTCATTTAATTAAGTAGGTCTTCGACCTCTGATATCCTTTCTTCTGCTTGATCAATTCGACTGTTAAAACCTGTGCATACTTCGTGAAATTCTCTTATTGTGTTCTTCAGTTCCAATAATTCCCTTATATTCATTTCTAAATTGTCTATTCTCATTAGGATTTCGTCAAACTTTTTTTCAAGGTTCTTAGTTTCTTTGCATTGGGCTATAACATGTTCTTTCAACTCAAAAAAGTTCCTTATCATCCACCTTCTGAAGCCCATTTCTGTTATTGGAACGCACTCGTTCTCCATCAGGCCTTGTTCCCTTGATGGTGAAGAACTGTGATCCCCTGCAGAAGGAGAAGCATTCTGCTTCTGGGTATTCTCAGCTTTTTTATGCTGGTTCCTTTCCGTCATTGTAATTTTATCCACCTGTCATCTCTGTAATTACCTACTGTCAATTTAGGTCTCTGAGTGGATGTCCAGCTTGTTGATTCCCAACGTCGAAATCTGAGCAACCCACTGCACCAGCTAAAACCGCAGCATTAAGATTTGTGGTGCTTTTCTGCTCGGGGGATCTCCAGTCTGGCTTCCCTCTTGAATCCTTATTTCAATCATGTAAATAGGCGACTGTGCCTTCCTGGAGATCCAAACATCAATCAAAAGAGAAGCTAGTGCGTTTACTCTGCACCAAGAACCGCCGCGCCCAAGCGCAGGCAAAACCGCCACACCGGCCACGAGAGTCACGCTGGTGACCCTTGGGGCTCCTCCGCTGGGAATCTCCTAGTCTGTAAGCAACAAAAATTGGTCTGAAAATGTGACGTCCTCTTGTTCTGTGCGCTTTCTCTGGGAGCTACAATCCTGAGCTGCTAGTAGTTGGCCATCTTGGATCTCTCTCCGGGAAAGTTTTTATAAATTAAGATTTTTTTTTTTGGCTGGGTGGTGGCTCATGCATTTAATCCTAGCATTTTGGGAGACCAGGACAGATGGATAACTTGGGCCCAGGAGTTTAAGAACAGTTTGGCCGACACAGCAAGACCTTGTCTCTACTAAAAGTAGAAATCAGCTGGGCATAGTAGCACACACCTGTAATCTCAGTTACTCAGGGTGCTAAGGCCCAAGAATTGCTTGAACCTGGGAAGCGGAGGTTGCAGTAAACTGAGATCATGCCACTGGACTCCAGCCTGGGTGACACAGTGAGACTGTCTCAAAAAAAAAGTTTTTTCCTAAGAAACAAATGCCAAATTAATGAAAATTTTAAAAATACAAAATTGTAATCTTATTTAACAAAATTTAGGTTATCAGTAGCTATGCCCTGATAGCTTAAAAATGAATAAATGAATTCATCCAAAATGAATAAATGAAGTGTGTTGATCTTTGTGAGACACAAGTTTTCTTTCGACATTGTATGATAGCATAATGTAACATTCTTCTCATGTCTGACTTAATAATAATATTACAAAGACATTTTTAAAAAAAATAAATACTTAAGGCTTCACCAAGTTTCTCCAGAGCCTCTCTTCCTGATCATTTGTTACTCAAATTATTCTTTTCTGAAGTATTTATCTTCTTTTGTCTTTATTTTGGATTGTTACCTAGTCTGACTGTCAGATCTTTATTTTTCATTAGCTTTGCCTGTGATAAAAGTAGTTCTTTAACATTGTCACTACATTCATGAAATCCTGCAATCTTAGAAAGATTTGCAACTTACATTGTATTTCTGCCTGTTTACTACTTGGAATATTAGTGAGAGACTGATGGATGAAGACATTGGATGGGTGGGAATAGATGTTGGTGTTGAATAGAGATGGAGTGGTGACTAACTTTCTAAGTGGTTAACAAACTAGTGGAGATGAGGAGAGAGATCCAAGATGGCCAATCACTAGCAGCTCAGGATTGCAGCTCCCAGTAAAAGCGTGGAGAGCCAGTGGACGTCACACTTACCGATAAATTTTTGCTGCCTACGGACCAGGACATTCCCAGCGGAGGAGCCCCACGGGTTGCCAGTGCGACCCTTTCGGCTAGCATGGCATTTTTGCTGGCGCCTCGGCTCGGCGGCTCTTGGTGTGGAGTAAACGGGACTGGGTCTCCTTTTGGATGATGTTTGGAGCTCTGGTAAGGCAGAGCAGTCCATCCAGCTGATTGAAAAAGGAACTGAAGAAGGAAGCCAGACCGGAGACCCCACCCCCGGCAGAAAAGCACCACGAATTTCAATGCTGCTGTTTTGGTCAGCGTTGTGGGTCGCCACAGTGAAAATTACATACATTCCGGAGCTGGGAATTAACAAGTTGGATGTCCACTCAGAGACCTAACCTGAAAGATGATAATTACAAAGACGACAGATGGATAAAACCATAAAGATGCCAAGAAGCCACCTTAAAAAAAACTGAGAACACTCAAAATCAGAAAGTCTCTCCTACAGAGGATGCTTGTTCCTCATCAGTAACGGAACAAGGCTTGATGGAAAACGAGTGTGAAGAATCATCAGAATTAGGCTTCAGAAGGTAGATAATAAGAAACTTCTGTGAGCTAAAAGAATATGTTCTAAACCAATGCAAAGAAACTAATAACTTTGAAAAATGGTTTGACGAAATGCTAACGAGAATGGACAATTTAGAGAAGAACATAAACGAATTAATGGAGCTGAAAAACACAATACGAGAAATCCGTGAAGTATGCACAAGTTTTAACAGTCGAATTGATCAAGTAGAAGAAAGGATAT
>CAUYQU010030967.1:0-25745 GCA_963574635.1 Cheracebus regulus | reverse complement strand
TTATGAATGTGGGTACTCTTGTATTGGGTACATATATATTTAGGATAGTTAGCTCTTCTTGTTGCATTGATCCCTTCACCATTATATAATGCCCTCTGTCTTTTTTGAGGTTTGTTGGTTTGGAGTCTATTTTATCAGAGAGGAGAATTGCAACTCCTGGTTTTTTGTTTTTGTTTTTTTTTCTCTCCATTTGCTTGGTAAATCTTCCTCCATCCCTTTATTGGAATTTTATCTTTATACCTTCTTTTGTTTCTTTGATTATAGTTTTCAAAAATTCTCTGAATATATTTACAATGGCTATTTTGAAGTCTTTGTCTTTTAACTTCAACATCTAGTCATTCTGAGAAGGAGTTTTGTTGCCTGCTCTTTTTCCAGTATGTAAGCCATATTTTCCCATTTCTTGTATGTTATAATGTTTTATTGGAAACTGGTCATTTTAGATAATATATTGTATCTGCTTTCCCGGGCTTGTTATTGTTATTTAATTGTTTACTTATTTAGTGACTTGCTGATTTATTGTAATTTAGCCTATTTTCCCCAACAGTGTGAACTCTCTGATGTTACTAGTCACAGGACACAGTCTTAGGTATATCCACGTATACCTGGGATGACAGCGACTTTGTTTGGGCTCTCTCTAATGGTCTGCTTCCATTAATTCCTGGCTGATTGCTCTATTGTTTCCAACAATGCCCTTGGACATAAATTGATCTACAGAGTGATCTGATCAAATTTGGAACAAGGGCAATCAAGACCCTACTATTCTTGGCAATGTCTTTGCCAAGGTAGAGACGCCATCCCATGAGTGAGGTTGGCCAAAATAAGGGAGCCTACAATTTCAGTCATATTAATTCTGCTTAACCTTGGCAGTAAGTACTTGGGAACAGGGAGATAAATTGCTGACATTCTGCTCCACTGGGAATCTAGCCCTCTGACTGGGAAATAGGAGGAGAGAGCCCTGTGTTTTGGCTATACCAATCTGGAGCACAGATTCTGTCATTCAGATCTAGAAGATGGGAGGTGTGTGTGGGTCTTGATTCAAATACTACAAACTCTCACTACTCTTATCAAGTTTTAGTAGATATTCTTGAATAAATATTACTGCATTTACTATATGCCCTGCAGAGCTCCTCAAGCTGGCATGCTGAACTAGTCAGACTTTGTTATTCTACCTTATGCAGAATATTTGGGATTTTCATGAGTCTTAATTTATTATACTCACATAGATTGCATTGTGCTTGTAAGATTCAGCAATAAATCAGAAACTGGATTAAGAAGAATATAAAAGAAACAGGAATAAGTTCCTAGATACTATCTTCCTGCTACTATTTTCAACCTCAAAATAAAGAATGAGTGACAGGTGAGTTAATTAATTTGAGCTGCCTGTGGGGTGTTCTACAGAGTGTGATGGTTTCTGCTTCAAGAGATAACTTTTAAACAGTTAGAGTCAAGGGTAAGGCATAAAAATTGGTTCCCCTATTCGGATCATTATATTGTTTGTTCATCCCCAGTTTGCATTTGTGAGCCAAGGAAGGTGAAGAGTTCAGGGTTCCCATAGCAACTTTTTAGTTTTTATATCAGCTGTACTCATTAACCACTCTGGAGATTGACCTGAGGCCTTACTTCTCAAAGAACACAAATTCTTCCTATCACTGGAGTCAAGATGTCTGATCTAGTCTCCCACTAAAATTTGTCATTCCATATCCCATCACTGAGGCCTTCCATGATCTTACAAATTACATTTAACGACTTCATTTCTCCCATTTTAGATTATTTGAAACATCTGACAGAGGATTTCTATCCTCTATATCAACTGTCATATATTTTATACATAAAAAATAGTGTCCTATTGATTTCTGTTAAATTATACAGTTTATTATTTTATTGTTCTTTTATAACTAGACAACAGTAATGAACACCTTTTTTCCCCCAGTATCTTGACTTTCTGCCTATAAAAAGTCCTATATCTCCTTGAACAGCATATAAGAAAATGGCTCCTTAATTTGTAATTTAACCCCTGAAATTTCAGTAAAAGCTTTATCTGCAAATGAATGTAGATTTCCCTTCCTATACACTTGAGGTGTAATTAGAAATGGTTTAAGAAATAAACCATAAGCCTATAACTTTAGCATTAAATAAAAAAAAAGTCTTCATTTGGTTTTTTTAAAAAGCTAGAGATTAAGAGAACATGAAAGTTGAATAACAAAGTTTGCATTAAAATATGATGCATATTAATCACAAATTAAATAATATGATGCCTATTGTATCCAAAGGTGCTGACATTGTTTCACTATGTTGAGTGTTTCTTCAAGAATATAAAAAGCTTTCATCACAAGCCCCTTACTTTCACCTCAGTCAATCACCTGGTCACTGGTGTGAATTTACCAAACGATTACTAACAATTGTTGGGTGCTTACTACATTTCAACTGTTGTTCTGTGTTTCACATGCATTAAGTTACACATTGCAACCCCAAGAAACAGGCATTATTACTATTTCCATTTTATAGGTAATTGGAAATATTACTTGTTATTAGTAACAAAAATAGTAGCAGTAAGCCTAAAAAGATTTTGTGTTAGGCAAAATACCCTAAATAATTTATATAAAATTTTTAAGTCTTAAATTTGGACCAATTAGAGAGTTTATAGAAACTGTTTTTGTAAAGTCCAATATATATACAGCCTTATACAACTGTATTTCTACAGAAGATGGGCATGAAGTAATTTGTATTTTCATAAATTTAGGAGTTTCTCATAATTCCCAATATTCTAACTAATATCCTGACTTTAAATTGTACTTTAGGTTCTGGGGTACATGTGCAGTTCATGCAGGATTGCTGCATAAGTACATACATGGCAAGGTGGTTTGCTACCTCCATCCCCCCATCACCTATATCTGGTATTTCTCCCCTTGTTATCCCTCCCCACCTGCCCCACCCGCCCCACCCCACACTGTCCTTCCCCTAACCCTCCCCCAACTGACCTGTCTTATGTCAGTTTGCTGAGAATGATGGTTTCCAGATTCATTCATGTCCCTATGAAGGACACGAACTCATTGTTTTTTATGGCTGCTCTGTATTCCATCGTGTAGATGTACCACCATTTTCTTTATCCAGTCTATTGTTGATGGGCATTTGGTTTGGTTTCAGCTCTTTGCTATTGTAAATGGTGCCACAGTGAACATATGTGTGCATGTGTCCTTAGAACAATTTATAATTCTTCGGGTATATACCCAGTAATTGCTGGGTCAAAAGGAATTTCTATTTCTAGATCCTTGAGGAATCGCCACACTGTCTTCCACAATGGCTGAACTGATTTGCACTCCCACCAACAGTGTAAAAGTGTTCCTATTTCTCCACATCCTCTCCAGTATCTGTTGTCTCCAGATTTTTTAATGATCACCATTCTAACTGGTGTGAGATGGTATCCCAGTGTGTTTTTAATTTGCATTTATCTAATGACCAGTGATGATGAGCATTTTTTCTTATGTTTGCTGGCCTCATAAATGTCTTCTTTTGTAAAATGTCTGTTCATATCCTCACCCACTTTTGAGTGGGTTTGTTTTTTTTTCTTGTAAATCTGTTTTAGTTCTTTGTGAATTCTGGATATTAGCCCTTTGTCAGATGGGTGGATTGCAAAAATCTTTTCCATTCTGTTGGTTGCTGGTTCACTCTAATGATTGCTTCCTTTAATTAGATACCATTTGTCTATTTTGGCTTTTGTTGCCATTGCTTTTGGTGTTTTAGTCATGAAGTCCTTGCCTATGCCTATGTCCTGATTGGTTTTGCCTATGCTGACTTTAAAAAAAAAGTTTGCAGGAAAGAGAACAGGTTACAATGTCTTTGTATATCACCCATAATACATAATACTTACTTTTAAGAAATTGGAGTCTGACTTGGTGGAGTATTCTAGTTATATACAGCCAAATGGTGAATAATTAATCACTCCATCCCTCTAGGACTGATCTACTTCCACAGTCAGCAATGCAGTTCTTCTTAGATCACACTAATTGGCATTTAATTCTAGATTGAAAGCACAAAGTGCTCTCACAAGCTGTCTTAGCCCATTTTATGTTATAACAGAATACCATAGACTAGGGGTAATTTATAAACAATAGTTCATTTGGTTCATGATTTGGAGGCTGAGAAGTCCAAAACTGAGGGAACTTTCTCTGGTGAGGGCTTTCATGCAACATCATCTCTTTACAGAAGGCAAGCAAAAGTGTAGGAGAGAGTAAGGGATTGAATTTACAACCTCAAACCATTTTGTAATGAGCATTACTCTATTCATGAAGGTGGAGTCCTCATGACATGAACACATTCCATTAGGCCCCACCTTTCAACACTGTTACACTGGGGATTAAGTGTCCAACACATAAACTTTAGGGGACACTTTCAAACCACAGCACAAGCCATCCTCTCATTGTGATTCTCATTTATGAAAGCCAAAGTAAAAGATTCTAATAGCCAATTTTTGTACCATACTGAGTACCTCAAGGGAATTGTCAAGAAGCCTGACTTGTCATTGCACCAGAGGAAAATATGAATTACTCAAGTGAGCTAAGCAAAACACAACTGTATATATTAGGTAGTGGTTTATCATGTAGGAACTCAGATGTTCCACAGCCATCCTGAATTGTATCGTTTGTAATTTTTCAGTCTGAAAGTAAGATAGAACACTAATATCTATTATCATGGATATACTTCTCCAAAAAAGATGACAATAAAAATGATTCTTTAAGACTTGCATTGCTTTTCCCCATACAAGTCTGAGAACAGAAGGAATTTAGTCATCCTCTGGGATTTACCAGGGTAAATAGCTCAGGCATAGACATTGGCCCTTGCTACATAATAAGTTAATGCTTCTTCACAGAGTACCAGATAGTCATTCAGAGAAAGTCTACTTTCTCCCACAGCTTCTCATATATGTAAAATCACCATCATGTAGCTCACAAACTTTCTCTTCTCCAGGCCTTATTATCTGTTTCTTTTAGTTCTTCATCTTGTGGTATGTTCTCAAGCTTCCTTTGCCATTTTTATTGCTGTCTTCTGGGCCTCTTTAAATTTGTTGATGTTAAAGTGTGCTACATAGAAAATTTAGACAGTGTTTTTGGCATGATCTGGTCATCATGGGATGTAATAATAATGAAACTTCCATTGAGACATCATCTATTTCTATTAACGTAACTAGTATATCAGCTTTGTTACAGCTATCTCTCACCATTAACTTACACAAAGTTTAATCTCAACTAAAATTGTTTTCACAGGTGCTGTCTTATTTACAATTTTTTTTTAATTGACAATAATTTCTTAGCCCAGGTATGGTGACTCATGCCTGTAATCACAGCACTTTGGGAGTCTGAAGTGAGAGGATCATTTGAGGTCAGGAGTTCAAAATCAGCATGGCCAACATGGTGAAACCCTGTTTTACCAAAAATATAAAAATTAGTAGGGTGTGATGGATAAATAAAAATAATTACATATATTTATGAAGTACAATGTGATGTTTTCATATGCATATACTAGTGGAATAATTAAATAATGCCAATTTACATATCTCTCACCTCACATACTTTTTTTATAGTGAGAATATTAAAAATCTATTCTTTTTGCAATTTTGAAATATAAAATACATTATTATTAACTATGGTTAGCTTGCTGTGCATAGATCTTGAAAACTTATTCCTCCTGTCTAACTGGAATTTTGTACCCTTTGGTCAACTTCTCCTCATCAGCCTTTCCTCAGGCCTCTAGTAGCAACCATTCTACTTTCTACTTTAATACATTTGATGTTGTGAACGTGGAATCCAAAAAGTCACTTTCACTTATTGCGTAGGTGAACTGTGCAGTATTTGTCTTTGTGTGCCTGGCTTATTTCACTTAGCATAATGTTCTCCAGGTTCATTCATGCTGTGGAAATGACAGGATTTTCTTTTCTAAGGCTGAATAGTATTCCATTGTGAAATGTGTCACATTTTAAAAAATTCATTCATATTTTTGGACCCTTAAGTTGATTTCATGTCTTGGGTATTGTGAATAATATTGCAACAAACATGGCAATGTAGATAGCTCTGCAACATACTGATTACCATTCTTTTGGATATACAGTCACAAGTGAGATTGCTGGATCATATGGTAATTCTCTTTTAGTTTTTTGAGGGGCGCCTGTACTTTTCTCCATAATGACTGTACTAATTTATATACCCACCAACAGTGTGCAGGGTTCCCTTTTCTCCACATATGCACCAACACTTATTATCTTTTAACATTTTTATATTAGCCACTCTGACAGGTGTGAGGTGATAGCTCATTGTGACTTTAATTGGCATTTCCTGATAATTTGTGATGCTCTGTATTTTTTAATACACCTGTTGACCATTTGTATGTCTTCTTATAAGAAATGTCCCTTCCGTTCCTTTGCCCATTTTTTAATTGGTTATTGTTTTCTCACTGTTGAGTTGTTTGAGTTCCTTATATGCTTAGACATTAACTGTTAATTAGCTGAAGAGTTTGCAAATATATTCTCCCATTTCATAGACTGTCTCTTCACTTTGTTGATTACGTCCTTTACTGTGCAGAAACTTAGTTTGATGATGTATCATTCATCTGTTTTTCTTTTTGTTGCTTGTGCTTTTGGGTTCTATCCAAAAAATTATGCCCCAGACCAGTGTTGTGGAAATTTTCCCCCATGTTGTCTTCTAGTAGTTTTATAGTTTCAGGTGTTACATTTAGGTCTTTAATTGATTTTGAGTTTATTTTCATATATGGTGTGAGACACACCCTTAAAATTTAAGTACAGCCCTTAAAATTATTCCTATTAAAATTTATCTTTTCTGAAATACTGAGAATGCTATAATGTCAGGATACCTGTCTGCCTGATTTACTACTCAATCATCTCTTAATTCCTGGTGTATACTAAGTAACAAATACATTTAAAAAAAAAATAAATAAATGATTGAATAAATAAACCTCTCCCATTATCTAAAGCTACTCAAATCCTTTTAGATTTTGGTTTTAATAACCAATGTATTACGTTTTCATTTTAAATTGTGTAATCTAAAAATCTGATCAGTATTCTAAGTTCTTACGCAAATGACTAACAGTAAACACCACCACTACCTAGTCAAGGACAGAGCATTCAGATACATTATTAAAAACCTCCCCCCAGGTCAATGTAAGCCCATTAATCAGCAAACTGAATGAGATACATGAGATTTCCCTTTGAGAGTTAAACCCTAAATCAACATCTATATGCAGAACAGGTACAGCAAAGTGACCTTTAAAAAACAAAATGTTCCAGATCTGTATCATGTGCCTAAAACCTGATGGAATGCACTAACTTAAGAATATATCAGTCATAAGTGAATTGGAGAAAAGAGAATGTGTTAAAGATCTCATCCAGTCTTTGTCCAGGTTGTAGGGCCTGGACCAACTACAGAATGTCTGCTTTGGAGATGGACACAACCAACCTTTAGGAGCTTACTGACATTAAACACTGGCACCATCTAACTAACTCATGCTGCTCTGATTCTATCATCACCAAGATACTTGTTTCACCACCTGTTCACTGTGTTATTTTGGGTAATTATATAAGCTTTGTGTTTCATTAATTCCTCCTCTGTAAAATAGAAATATTATAATACCTACTTCATATGATTGGAAATTTAATGGCGGTAAATATATAAGTAAAGCCCAGCTATAATAAACACTGAAAATAGAAGGATGAAAATGTGTGTGCTGACCTATTTGATCATCCAGACTACTTGACTGATATTGTAAATTAATAAAAAGATATGAAGAGCTTTGCTAACATGAGGCAGATTCCTTTAGTTAAAACTAAATATGGAAAATAGTACATTTAGAAATTTCTTAACCTGCACATTCAAAGTCTTCTGGATACCCTATGAATAGGGTCCTCTCTGGCAGCCCTTTCCCTTACTGGATACCTTTTTTTCAAATTTCTGCAAAGTAGAGCCTAATTTTGTGTTTTGACAAATCTAAGAATCTTTTTGTTTCTGATGGACGTTTTAACTTATTCCTATTATCTATCAAAATTAATCTAGTATTACATGGGATTACTTTGTGTTTTGTGACTTTTATATTTTCTTATTATTTTCTGTTATGTCTTTCCCCATATAGAGCATAATTTCCTGGCTTGTTTTTGTTTAAGTCATTTAAATTATAAGTCTTCTACCCACCAAGAAAGGGCTGGCACCTTTCTTCTTCATCCCTATGCAGCTATTAAGACCACAGCCCATAAACCAGTTATTTCCTCATTTCATTATTTAATGTTTGATGTTTTCAATTTATCTTTTCTTAGAAAATTTGAAAAAATATATGAAAACAGAAAACTATTTTAAGCTCATTTCAGACCCCATCATCCAAACATAACCAATATAGTGTGTTTTTATAGGAACTTATAGATACATTTTTGTTTAATTGCTTTAACTGAGTTAGGATTGCACATCTTATACTACTCTTTTCTTCTATTCTTGTTATGTAGTATCCTAGATATTGTTTCTATATTTCTATAGTCTCTTTTATTATACTTTAAGTTTTGGAGTTCATGTGCAGAACATGCAGGTATGTTACATATGTATACACTTGCCATGGTAGTTGGCTGCATCCATCACCCCATCATCTACATTAAATATTTATCTTAATGCTATCCTTCCCCTAGACCCCCACCCTCTGACAGGCCCTGGTGTGTGATGTTCTCCTCCCTATGTCCATGTGTTCTTATTGTTCAACTCCCACTTATGAGTGGGAACATGTGGTTGTTGGTTTTCTGTTCTTGTGTTAATTTGCTGAGAATGATGGTTTCCAGCTTCATCCCTATGCCTGCAAAGAACATGAACCCATCCTTTTTTATGGCTGCATAGTATTCCTTGGTGTATATGTGCCACATTTTCTTTATACAGTTTATCATTGATGAGCATTTAGGTTGGTTCCAAGTCTTTGCTATTGTGCTACAATAAACATATGTGTGCATGTGTCTTTATAACAGAATGATTTATAATTCTTTGTTATATACCCAGTAATGGATTGCTGAGTGAAATTGTATTTCTAGTTCTAGATCCTTAGGAAGTTGACACACTATCTTCTACATGGTTGAACTAATTTGTACTCCTATCAACAATGTAAAAACATGCCTATTCCTCCACATCCTTTCCAGCATCTGTTGTCTCCTTTTTAATGATTGTCATTCTAACTGGTGTGAGATGGTAGTACTTCAATGTGGTTTTGATTTGTATTTCTCCAATGACTAGTGATGATGACCTTTTCTTCATATGTTTGTTGGCTGCATAAATGTCTCCTTTTGACAAGTGTCTGTTCATATTCCCACTCTCCCACTTTTTGATTTTTTTCTATAAATTTGTTTAAGATCTTTGTAGATTCTGTATATTAGCCCTTTGTCAGATGGGTAGACTGCAAAAATTTTCTCCCATTCTGTAGGTTGCATGTTCACTAAGATGATAGTTTCTTTTGCTGTGCAGAAGCTCTGTAGTTTAATTAGATCACATTTGTTTATTTTGGCTTTTGTTGCCATTGTTTTTGCTGTTTCAGTCATGAAGTAATAAAGTCATGGACATAGCCCATGCCTATGTCCTGAATGGTATTGCCTAGGGTTTCTTCTAGGGTTTTTATGGTTTTAGGTCTTACATTTAAATCTTTAATCCATCTTGAGTTAATTTTTGTATAAGGTGTAAGAAAGAGATCCAATTTCAGCTTTTTGTGTTATGGCTAGCCAGTTTTTCTGGAATCATTTATTAAATAGGGAATGCTTTCCCTATTGCTTATTTCTGTCAGGTTTGTCTAAGATCAGATGGTTATAGGTCTGTGGCATTGTTTCTGAGGCCTCTGTTCTGTTCCATTAGGCTATATATCTGTTTTGGTACCAGTGCTATGTTGTCTTGATTATTATAGCCTTGTAGTATAGTTTAAAGTCAGGTAGCATGATGCCTCCAGCTTTGCTGTTTTTTGTTTGTTTGTTTTTGCTTAGAATTGTCTTGGCTATGCAGGTTCTTTTTTGGTTACATATGAAGTTTAAGGTGTTTTCTTCTAATTCTGTGAAGAAAGTCAATGGTAGCTGGATGGGGACCGCATTAAATCTATAGATTACTTGGGCGGTATGGCCGTTTTTACAATACAGATTTTTTCTAACCATGATCATGGAATATTTTTCCATTTGTTTGTGTCCTCTCTTATTACCCTGAGCAGTGGCTTGTAGTTCTCCTTGAAGAGGTCCTTTACATCCCTGTAAGTTGTATTCCTAGGTATTTTATTTTCTTTGCAGAAATTGTGAATGGGAATTCACTCATGATTTGGTTCTCTGTGTGTTATATGTGTAGGAATGCTTGGGATTTTTGCACATTGATTTTGTATCCTGAGACTTTGCTGAAGTTGCTTATCAGTGTAAGGATATTTTGGTCTGAGATGGTGGGGTTTTATAAATATACAATCATATCATCGGTGAAGAGAGACAATTTGACCTTCTCTCTTCCTATCTATATGAATACTCTTTATTTATTTCTCTTGCTTGATTGCCTGGCCAAAACTTCCAATACTATGTTTAACAGGAGTGATGAGAGAAGGCATGCTTGTCTTGTGCTGGTTTTTAAAGGGAATGCTTCCAGTTTTCACCAATTCAGTATGATATTGGATGTTGGTTTGTTATAAATAGCTCTTATTATTATGAGATATGTTCTATCAATACCTAGTTTATGAGGGTTTTTAGCATGCAGCATTGTTCAATTTTATTGAAGGCCTTCTCTGCATCTGTTGAAATAATTGTGTGGTTGTTGTATTTGGTTCTGTTGATGTGATGGATTACATTTATTGATTTGCATATGTTGAATCTTGCATCCCAGGGATGAAGCCAACTTGGTCGCAATAAATGAGCTTCTTGATGTGATGTTGGATTCGGTTTGCCAGTATTTTATCTAGGATTTCTGCATTGATGTTTATGAGGGATATTGGCCTGAAATTTTCTTTTTTAGTTGTGTCTCTGCCACGTTTTGGTATCAGGATGATGTTGGCCTTATAAAATGAGTTAGGGAGGATTCCCTCTTTTTCTATTGTTTGGAATAGTTTCAGAAGGAATGGTGCTAGCTCCTCATTGTACCTCTGGTAGAATTTGGCTGTAAGATTGTCTGGTCCTGGACTTTTTCTGGATGGTAGGCTATTAATTGCTATGTCAGTTTCAGATTTTGTTATTGGTCTATTCAGGGATCTGGCTTCTTCCTGATTTAGTCTTGGGAGGGTGTAAGTAAGTTTCCAGGAATTTATCTATTTCTTCTGATTTTCCAGTTTATTTGCATAGAGGTGCTTATATTATTCTCTGATGGTAGTTTGTATTTCTATGGGATCGGTGATAATGTTCCCTTTATTATTTTATTGCATTCATTTGATTCTTCTCTCTTTGCTAGCCAGACTAATAAAGAAGAAATTTATCTATTTTGTTGATCTTTTCATAAAACCAGAACCTGGATTCATTGATTTTTTGAACAAGATTTTGTGTCTCTATCTCCTTCAGTTCTTCTCTGGTCTTATTTCTTCTCTTCTGCTGGCTTTTGAATTTGTTCATTCCTACTTCTCTAGTTCTTTCAATTGTGACATCAGGGTATCAATTTTAGATCTTTCCTGCTTTCTCTTTTGGACATTTAGTGCTATAAATTTCCCTCTGCACATGCTTTAAATGTGTCCTAGAGATTCTGGCATGTTGTATCTTCATCCTCATTGGTCTCAAATAACATCTTTATTTCTGCTTTTATTTTGTTATTTATCCATTAGTCAGTCATTTAGGAGCAGGTTGTTCACTTTCCACATGGTTGTGAAATTTTGAGTGAGTTTCTTAATCCTGAGTTTTAATTTGATTGCACTATGTAATATGAGAGGCTGCTTATTATTATTTCCTTTTTTATCATTTGTTGAGCAGTGATTTACTTCCAATTATGTGGTCCATTTTAAAATAGGTGCAATGTGTTGTTGAGAAGAATGTATATTTTGTTGATTTGGGGTGGAGGGTTCTGTAGATGTCTATTAGGTCCACTTGGTCCAGAGCTGAGTTCAAGTCCTGGACATCCTTTTTAATTTTCTATTTTGTTGATCTAATAGTGACAGTGGAATGTTAAAGTCTCCTACTATTATTACGTAGGACTCTAAGTCTTTTTCTAGGTCTTTAAGAACTTGCTTTATGAATCTGGGTGCTCCCTCATTGGGGGTGCATATATATTTAGGATATTTAGCTCTTCTTGCTGCAATAATCCCTTTACCATTATACAATGTCCTTCTTTATCTCTTTTGATCTTTGATGGTTTAAAGTCTGTGTTATCAGAGACTAGGATTGCAATCCTTGATTGTTTTTTGCTTTCCATTTGCTTGGTAAAATCTCCTCCATCCTTTTATTTTGAGCCTATGAATGTCTTTGCACATGAGATGGGTCTCCAGAATACAGCACACTGATGGGTCTTGACTCTTTATCCAATTTGCTGGTGTGCATATTTTCATTGGAACATTTATACCATTTACATTTAAGGTTGATATTGTTATGTGTGAATTTGATCTTGCCCTTATGATGCAGGTTGGTTGTTTTGCCCGTTAATTGATCCAGTTTCTTGCTAGCATTGATAGGCTTTATAATTTGCTATGTTTTTGCATTGGATGGTACCAGTTGTTCCTTTCCATGTGTAGTGTCCCTGTCAGGAAGTCTTGTATGACAGGCCTTGGTTGAAAATTCTTTTCTTTAAGGATGTTGGATACTGGCCCCCACTCTCTTCTGGCTTGTAGGGTTTCTGCTGAGAGATCTGGTGTTAGTCTGATGGGCTTCCCTTTGTGGGTAACCCAACCTTTCTCTCTGGCTGTTCTTAGCATTTTTCCTTCCATTTCAACCTTGGTGAATCTGATGATTATTTGTCTTGGAGTTGCTCTTCTCAAGGAGTATCTTTGCGGTGTTCTCTGTATTTCCTGGACTTGAATTTTGGCCTGCCTTGCTAGGTTAGAGAAATTCTTCTGGATAATTTCCTGAAGAGTGTTTTTCAACTTGGTTTCATTCTCCTCTTCACTTTCAGGTACATTGTTCAAACCTAGATTTGGTCTTTTCATGTAATCCCGTATTTCTTGGAGGTTTTGTTCATTTCTTTTCATTCTTTTTTCTCTAATCTTATCTTCTTGCTTTATTTCATTGGGTTGATCTTCAATCTCTGATATGCTTTCCTCCACGTGATCAATCCAGCTATTGTAACTTGTTTATGCTTTACAAAGTTCTTGTGCTGTGCTTTTCAGCTCCATCATGTCATTTATGTTCTTCTCTAAGCTGTTTATTCTAGTTAGCATTACACCTAATCTTTTTTCAATATTCTTGGCTTCTTTGCTTTTGGTTAGAACATGGTCCTTTAGCTCAGATAAGTTTGTTATTAACCACCTTCTGAAGCCAGCTTCTGTTAATTTGTCAAATTCAGTTTGTATCCAGTTTTGTTCCTTTGCTGGCAAAGAGCTGTGATCCCTTAAAGAAGAAGAGACATTCTGATTTTTGGAGTTTTCAGTCTTTTGCACTGGTTTCTTCCCATATTTGAGGATTTATTTACCTTTGGTCTTTGAGATCGGTAACCATTCGATTGGGTCTCTGAGTCGATGTCCTTTTTGCTGACATTGAAACTGTTTCTTTGTTTCTTAGTTTTCCTTCTAACAGTCAGGCCCCTCTGCTATATTCCTGCTGGAGTTTGCTGGAGGTCCACTACACACCCTGCCTTCCTGGGATTCACCAGAGGAGGTTGCAGAACAGCAAATATTGCTGCCTGTTCCTTCCTCTGGTAGTTTGTTCCATTGGAGTACCCACTAGATGCCAGCCAGAGCTTTCCTGTATGAGATGAGTGTTGGCCCCTACTAGGTGATGTCTCCTAGTCAGGATACACAGGGGTCAGGGATCCACTTGAGGAGGCAGTCTGTCCCTTATCAGAGCTTGAACACTGTATTGGGATATCTGCTGCTCTCTTCAGAGCTACCAGACAGAGATGTTTAGGTCTGCTTTAGCTGTTCCCACTACCGCCTCTTTTCTCAGGTGCTCTGTCTCAGGAACCTAGAGGCTTTATTTGTAAGTCTCTGACAGGCTGCTGCCTTTTTTCAGAGATGCCCTGCTGCGCAAGGACATCTAGTGAGACAATGTGCCTGCAGCTGCTGAGCTGTGTTAGGCTCTGTTCAGTTTGAACTTCCTGGCAGCTTTGCTTACACTGTGGGGTTGAAACCACCTAGTTGAGCCTCAGCAATGGTAGAAAACCCTACCCTGCTGAGCTCCAATGACCCAGGTCAAGCTCAGACTGTTGTGCTGGCTGCAAGAATTTTAAGCCAGTGGATCTTAGTTTGCTGGTCTTTGTGGGAGTGGGATCCACTGAGCCAGACCACTTGGTTCCCTGGCTTCAGCCCCCTTTCCAGGGAAGTGAACGGTTCTGTATTACTGGTATTCCAGGTGCCACTGGGGTATGAAAAATAACTGCTGTGGCTAGCTCAGTTTCTGCCCAAATGACTGCCCAGTTTTATGCTGGATACCCAGGGCCCTAGTAGTTGTGGTACCAGAGGGAATCTCCTGGTCTGCATGTTGTGACGACCATAGGATAAGCACAGTATCTGGACTATAGTTCAGGGAACCATCCCTAATGGCTTCCCTTGGGTAGGAGAGGGAGTTCCCCAGCCCCGTGTGCTTCCCAGGTGAGGCAATACCCCACCCTGCTTTAGCTTGCCCTCCTTCAGCTGCACCCACTGTTCAACCAGGCCCAATGAGATAAACTAGGTACCTCAGTTGAAAATGTGGAAATCACCCACCTTCTGTGCTGATCTGGCTGGGAACTGCACAACAGAGTTGTTCCTATTTGGCCATCTTGCCTGTATAGTC
The DNA here is from genome assembly GCA_963574635.1 of Cheracebus regulus. Classification (NCBI taxonomy): domain Eukaryota; kingdom Metazoa; phylum Chordata; class Mammalia; order Primates; family Pitheciidae; genus Cheracebus; species Cheracebus regulus. The sequence continues at coordinate 10,864 of CAUYQU010030967.1, read as the reverse complement.
CCTTTTAAATGGTAATGTATTATTACATCCAGTGGGTGTTCTACAGTTACTTAGCCTTTCCTGTATCATTGAATATTAATGTCACTTCTAATTTTCTTATATCCTGAATAACATTTTGATAAATATCATTGTACTTGGAGCACTTACAAATTATTTTTAGGGTGATTTATATATATTCATAAAACAAAATCCCTGCATCAAATAGTATGAACAATTCAAATCATCGCTTTCTAAAAGACTTACCTAAATTTTCACTGTCACCCTTATAGTGTGCCTATGCAGCCTTCTTTCCTTCACCAGCTTTAGGAGCCCATATTATATTTTCTTATGACTAAAAAATAAAACCCAAAGAAGAATAGGAAAAAAAAAACCACAAACTTCCTTCAGATTTTGTTTACATTTCTAATAATATCAGCCTTTATAAGGTAAAATTAGGTAATAAACCTAAGAGTAACTCTGAATTTGATTACATTGTTGGGAATTTTAGCTTCTCCATATAAAAAGCTAATGAAGATTTATCTATTGTTTAAACATACGCAGTTTGACAAAAATGACCATATTACTCACATTACAAACCAGTGTTCTGTAATCTCTTGACATTTTCTTATATTGGAGAATGTTGAAAAATTGAATACTCAATATTGACTTTTATTCAAAGGTTATGCTTTTAAGATTACATCTTTAAAGCCATAAAGAGGCTACAGGGGTTTAAAGAGCACTATATGAACTACCTAAAATGAGGACTAAAAAGTAAGTGTTAAGGAAAATTACTGTTTTATTCTTTATTTCTAATTTCACAAGACTTGAGCTTAGCTGGCAGGTAATTGCTATGAAAGAGAAATAAAAGAAATTTTTACTCTAGAATATTGTTAATTGCTAAGTGTTTTCTCCCACTATGAGAATACTAGAATGACATCAGAACTTTTTCCACCCAAAGTACTCAGGTAGAAAAGAGTTGTACAGGCAAGGAGATCACATGGACACAGGGAGGAGAACATCACACACCAGGGCCTGTCAGGAATTGGGAGGCGAGGGGAGGGAGAGCTTTAGGAGAAATACCTAATGCATGTGGGGCTTAAAACCTAGATAATGTGTTGAGAGGTGCAGAAATCCACCATAGGATATGTATACCTATGTAACAAATCTGCACATTCTGCACATATATCACAGAACTTAAAGTAAAATTTTAAAAAAGAGTTGTACATCAAAGCAAAAATGTAAAAGATGAGATCCAAGCTTCCTACCCATATAGTGAAAAGGAGAGTGCCAGACTTAAGCAGTCACAGAAACCTCAGCTATGTTGCCAACAATTTCCAGTCTTGTTTCAAGAAGAGTTCATCTTAATTTATTTCATTTAAATCAAGTCTGTCCTATGCAGCATCTTTGAGGTCAGGATTGGTGGGACAGGTAATGATATCAAATAAATGTCTATTGGGTATTTTTAATTCTAAAAAGATGAAGAATTGCTGCTTTATGGTTTCATTTCTAAATTAAGTTGGAAAATGTGGAAGATGAGAAAGCATAACAAAGCTTTCATATCCATCATGTTTGTTCAAAATATAGATCAATCAAATTCATACCCTACCTTCCAATCTCAAGTAAGTCAATAGTTTCTAATTTTGGCCACTCAAACAAGCAGCAAAATAGATTTTAATGACTTTATTCACTCCTCTTCTTTTAAAGGAGCTGAAGAAAATGAGATGTCCAGAAGGCAGACCACCAAAGAGAAAAGAGACAAGAAAGAAAGAGCCTGGGTAATTCATAAGCTGAAATATCAGAGGTAGGAAAACCAAGAAACAAAACAGAAGAGCAATATATAGCTTTCTCTTTTATCTTCTTTTCAATTCCTTGTATCATTATTGGTGATTTTAGAATCTTGTTTAATAGGCTGTGTGTGTCCCATTTAAATGGATGCAGACAATATAAAATAGGGTTTTCTGGAAAACTACATAAAATGAACTAAAGCCCTAATTACAGCAGTTCACAGCCTTGGCTATCCATTAGAATCACCTGGGGAGCTTTTGAAAACAAACAAGGTCTCAGTTTAATCAGAACTTTGGGAAGGAGGCCTGGACATCAACATATTTTTAAGCTCCCCTGTCATTGAATTGTGTCACCAGAGTTAGAAGCACAGCATTCTTGTGACATAGGTAAAGTGACAACCTAATAAGACTTTGATTGGTTAAAGTTGTTTATGTCTAGACTGGAAAAAAAAAATCCTAACTTCTCCTAACAGTAAGAAGTCAGTGTTTTCTGTAATATGCAAATTCAAATGAATTTGTAACCACCCATGCACTTTGAAGTTTATTTAACTGATTTCTCTTTCCCCAGAGAAAGCTCATATGTCCCCCAAGTACACTGTTCATATTTTCCTGAAGTCTCTTTCCACCTCAGCTGGGTACTTGGCTTTAGTCTGTTTGTCCTGCTTTTCCTATGGGTAGTCCCCTCCAAATAATCCCTACTGTTTTCAAAAGTTTTTCCTAACCCCAACACAGCCTTTATATTTTCCATCAGAAACTTTCAACACAATTTCAGTAATGATTTCAACTTAGAGTAGACCTATAACAGTAAAGTAACCTATCATTGCTACTTGAAAGACCACCATGGAAACCAAGCACCTCCCCCTATCAGCCCTTTCTTTCTCCTCTGGTGCCTCTTGTCATGCCGTGGCATGGGAGAAGTTACTGGTTCTTAGCCATTGTCCCCCATCCTCAATGGCTAATGCTCATAATCTAGATCATTATTACCCATCATTCATGTCCTCTTACCTAGTCTATGATGTCCCTTTAGTTCTACCAGCTTTTCTTAGGCATTTCTGTGTCCTTTTAGATGATTTCCAGTAACTAGGGCACTATGGTAGGCTGAGGACTGCCTCCAGCCCTCTGTGTCTAGACACTCTAGGCAGCATGTCATTCTGCCAATACAGTGCAAGGATCTCTAGATCCTTGGTTTGTTTGTCTCAGCCACACCCACATATCAAGCACAGATTCCCTCTGATCTCAGGTCATCAAAATTATGTAATATTGGCCAAGGGATAGTAATAGAGAGGGCAGGGTACAAGCTAATTGTCAGCAGTCTATTGACTTTTATCTCCTCTCCATCTCACTCCTCTCTTCAATTCATTACACTTGAACAAATTTAGTTCAGAAAACTGGTTCTGAAATCATCATGCTTACCAAATGTATTACTTATACCACAAACTAACTTTTGCAGGTTAAAAACATTCTCCTTCTACTTTTGGATTGGGTCATTCAAAAATCTACTTAGAAGCTCAAACAACTGCCTTCCTTTTCCTCGTGTACACCTTCTATAACTACACCTGAAGGAGTAAGCCAAAGTCAAAGCCTCCTCTAAATGGTGGAGGAAGGAAAAGGAAATTGACAGGAAAAAATCTTAGAAATTAATATTGAGACATCTTTTCTCACCCTGGAAAGAGTGGAAATATTCTGCCAAAGAAAGGGCAAGCAGTTGAGAGGCCTAAGATGTAAATGATGCAGGGAAGATTTGGAGAAATGTGAGATATGGCAGCTGACCCCTCAAAAGACAGACTTGAGAGAAGAGACTAGCCCATAAACATCTTGTAGTGAGATATAGCATGTTCTCTTCTCCATAACCCCCAGGGAATCCTTGCTAAATTTGAGACAGTAATGAAAAAATTGTGTTTTACATTAAGGCTGGTGTGAGGAGGAAAATGAAATAGAAATTGATCATAATTAGAGTAGTAAAGGAAAATAATTGGCTGCCATGCTACTCTTCATAGACTTTTGGTTATATTTCCTAAGGTAACAGATTAAACTCATTGGAACTACATTCCAATATCTTCATCCATGCAAAGACCCATTTGCTTAAAATTCCATGATCTTAATGACAAAATATATCCAAATTATTCAATCTTAAAGGGATATTTATTGGAAGATAACAGGGATCAGGTTCTGGCAAATGAGGACCCCAAATAATTTTCTCTATGTGTTTAGGATTATATGATTCTTATCTCTTTTTCTATGTACAAAAACAGAAGGAACATAATGTATTTGGGGGACTCCATAGTGCCATATTACTGTAAGGCAGGGCACTCAGCTGAAGAGTAGACTAGAGATGGAATTGAAGAACTAGGCATGGCCTGGCCTATTGGAGGCACCCAATCAATGTACATGAAATGAATGCTTGGTGATGACTTCTGTTTTGGAGATGTTGTGGGTTATTTGAGTGAAAAACACCAGGAAACTGATAAATTTGAAGAACAGGAGAGACTTCTGCCTGGCAAAGGAGATAAACATTACCAGTTTTAAGTACTGTCATTGTTTATACATGGAAATGAATATATGTCATTGTTTATACATGGAATGAATAAATTACCCAGAGAGACTGTAGAGGAACAATAAAAGGAGATGAAGGACAAATGCCTGGGGGACACTGGTATTTAGAGGAGCTTTAGAAGGAGAATGACCAGGACTAATCAGAACAGTAATAGGAAAACAGAGAGAGTAGCACTGCACCAAAAATGGTAAAGGGATCTTCAAGAAGGAAGGATTAGTGAAAAGAAACAAAGGCTGTTCTGAAATCAGTGTTGGTAACCAAGAAGCTTGGATTGCTGTCTGTTCTTCATGAACCTGGTTTCTAGGGCTGTGCTAGGCAGAGACAAGGGTGTACTAGCTTGAGGAGCAAATATGTTATGAGGGTACAGGCAGTGGGGAGAACCACTCCTTAGCAGTTGCCCAGCTTGCTGTTTTTACACAATCTTCTAATAGTCACAGCAATCCATTGTTTGTGAATCCTTCTAAATTCACAAACAATGAATCAGGGAGCATTCTCCCTACTTTACAGAGAAGACAGACTCAGAAAAAAATTTAAGAAGCCAACTACCATTTCTGATAATATAGCAGACAGATAATCTGAACAACTTTATGTGGCAAATCAGCTAACAGCGTTCATTTTATCATATTTTATGTCACTCACATATGTTACTTATAAATATTTTTATAGTTTACATTAAGTTTTTAAAATTTAATTTACACAGCTAAAGGAGGCCTATATTCAAACCGCAATCTGTCAAGCCAAAAATTTGTATTTTTTGCTAATTATTTGCTTTTAGGGGGATTATTTTTAAAACTAAAATAGTAAAAGTAGCAATTTAAATGCCAGAATATGTCAGGCTTTTCTTCTCTGAACCTCTTTTATGTCATTATTCAGGTGTTGAAATTACAACTGAACCCTGTTCTCTAACCATAATCTGAGCAACATCAATTACAGTTGCTCTAGATGATTGCAAATCTATGGTGAGTTTTTTGTTTGTTTTTTTTTGTTTTTTGTCTTGCATCTTCTTGGAAAGTAAGGGAGCCAATTTCTTAATGTTCAGGGTCTGTGTGACTATAAGATTGAAGCTACAGTTGCATTGAAATTTGATGTGAAGTTCAACTAACTTCACTCTCTGAGAAGCAATATTCTCAGTTAATGGTGAGGATCTCAAATCTTCTCTGTATCTTTGCAATAGCTATACATAAAGATTGTATAGGAGTCCCAGAAATATTTATTTTGGTTGTATTGATTAAAACTTTTAAAGGAGTACAGACAAGAGAGAATGACCCTTTACCTCATTCATGCTACATAGGAAAATGCTGGTTAAGATACAGCAGATTCACCCCAAGCATTGGCCATGGCTGCCCGCTAACTACCTAAACTATAATTAATCCAGAACCTGCCTGCTTAGTCATACCCTGGCCAAGAAGCGGGATCCGAAAATTTGTCAGAGATACGTTATTGTGAGAGAATACAATAAATAAATGGAAATTTCCTTTGCTATGTTTGGAAATAATCACTGTTCACTGCTTGCTTCTTCATCCATGCATGAAGAATGAATGTCAAGAATTCCAAGCCTGCCTCAAGAAGAGTAGAACACAAAGTTTTATTCTGAAACTTACATTCAGCACAGCTTTATAGCAAAGCATTTTTCCAATTCCCCACTGTGTGCTTTATAGAAATGATATGATATTGAGCATTATCATAAAATTCTACCAAACTAATGTAGGTAGTAATCACTAGTATTAGTAAGGTGTGGAATAGGTATATTATCAGAGTTTTTAAATAAAGAGACTGAATTTGTAAACTCCCTTCTTATTTAGAAAATATGATTTAAAACTTTATAAACAATATTTTGAAACTACAGCAAATACAAATGGAAGGAAAAAGACATACCAGATGTAAATGAATATTTGGGGGTGGTAAAATAATAGATTATTTTTAGCTTATCCTTTATGTATCTTTATCTTCCCAATACTAAACTATAGGCATGTTTTTACAATCATTACAAATTAATTTTTAACCCTCATGTTTCACGTTCATCATTTGCACCAATAGGCTATACAGGATTATCATAGTGGATGGAAAGCAGGACTAGATTGCAGCTCTGACTCAGTCAGAGCAGCATGCAGAGGCTCGCCTTGTGAATTTTAGTTCTAGTATGACTGCAAGAACAAACCAGCAATCCTAAGAGGACCCACAGGCCCTCTGAAGGAAGCAGACTGCTCCTCCAGAACCTTGGAGACACCCCAAATACTGTGAGTGCCCCAGCTGCAGAAGCAGGAAAGGGAAATCCTCCTATCCCAAATGCATACCCCCACAGGAGAAAACTGAAGGTCTGTCTGTGGGAGAAGTTTCTGACCTTATCAGAAGCTGACTCAATTTAGACAGCCTAGCAAAATACTGGGGTAGAGAAAGCAGCAAGAAAGAATCTGGGAGCTTACTGGGTCCCCAAGTAGCAATTCCTGCCTGGCAAGATAGTGACGCATCGGGAGGGCAACAAGAGAAGTGGGGGGAAACACCACAAGGAGAAGGAAACCTCCGGCTGAACTTTGTAATAACCTGAACCATGCAAGTACATTCCTGGCCAGAACTGGGGGGAGAGCATGAATCCTGTGTACAGACTCCACAGGCAGGTGAAGAATCAAGCCCCTTTCTTTCACAGCTAGGAGATGGGTAGGCCAGAGAAAGTTCTTAAGCCCAGCTTACCTACCACCTGGAAACAGACTCAGGGCTGTTAGGGAGTGTGCAGTGGGAATGAGACCAGCCCTTTGGTTTGTGTGGGAGCCAGGTAAGCCCTGTGACTGCCAGCTTTTCCCCACTTCCCTGACAACCTGCATGACTCAGCACAGGCAGCCATAACCCTCCTAGGTACACAACTTCATTGACCTAGGAAGCTTAGCCCCATCCTTCATACCACCAGGAGCAAGATCCACCCAAGGAGTCTGAGTTCAGACGCCACTAGCCTTTCCCCCACCTGATGGACCATCCCTAACCACTATGATAGCAGAAGACAAATGGCATATAATCTTGGGAATTCTAGGACCCCACCCATTGCCTAACCCTCTCCACACTACCATAGCTGATACTCTCTGGAAAATGCCACCTCCTTGCAGGAGGTCAACCAGCACAAAAATAGAGCATTAAAACAACAAGGCTAAGAACTAAAAAGTCCATTTCACCCTCCCATCATCTCCACCAGAACAGATATTGGTATCCACAGCTGAACAACCCATAGATGGTTCACATCACAGGACTCCATGCAGACAACCCCTAGTACCAGCCCAAAGCCAGGTAGACTTACCCAGTGGCTAGGCCCAGAAGAGAGACAACAATCACTGCAGTTCAGCTCACAGGAAGCCACATCCATAAAAAAAGGGGGAGACTACTACATCAATGGAACACCCTGTGGGACAAAAGAATCTGAACAACAGCCTTCAGCCCAAGACATTCCCTCTGACAGCACCTACCCAAATGAGAAGGAACCAGAAAACCAAATCTGGTAATATGACAAAGCAAGGCTCTTCAGCATCCACAAATATCATACTAGTTCACCAGCAATGGATCCAAATCAAGAAGAAATCCCTGATTTTGCTGAAAAGGAATTAAGAAAGTTGGTTAATAAGCCAATCAGAAAGATGAAGCCCAATGCAAGAAAATTCAAAACATAATACAAGAGGTGAAGGAGAAATATTCAAGGAAATAGATAGCATAAAGAAAAAATAATCACAACCTCAGGAAACATTGTGAACACTTACAAAACTGCAAAATGCTCTGAAAAGTCTCAGCAGTAAAATTAAACAAGTAGAAGCAAGAAATTTAGAGCTTGAAGACAAGGTCTTCAAATTAACCCAATACAATAAAGAAAAAGAAAAAAAGTAAAAAAATATGAGCAATCCCCACAACAAGTCTGTGATTATGTTAAAGATGCAAACCTAAGAATCATCAGTGTTCCTAAGGAAGAAAAAACTAAAATTTGGAAAATATATTTGGGGAAATAATCAAGGAAAACTTCCCCAGTCTTGCTAGACACCGAGACATTCAGGTACAAGAAGCATAAAGAAAACCTGGGCGATTCATAGAAATAGATCATTACCTAGGCACATTGTCATTGGATTATCTAAAGGTAAGACAAAGGAAAAAAATCTAAAGAGCTGTAAAACAGAGGTACCAGGTAACATATAAAGGGAAATCTATCAGATTAATGGCAGGTTTATTGAGGAAACTCTACAGGCTAGAAGGGATTGGGGTGCTATCTTTAGCCTCCTCAAACAAAACAATTATGAGCTAAGAATTCTGTACACAGTAAAACTAAGCATCATATAGGAGGGAAAGATAGTCTTTTTCAGAAAAACAAATGCTGAGAGAATCCACCATTATTAAGCCACCACTACAAGAACTGCTGAAAGGAGCTCTACATCTTGAAACAAGTTTTGGAAACACATATAAACAGACCTCTTTAAAGCATAAATCATAAAGAACCTATAAAACAAAAATACAAGTTAAAAGCAAAAACAAACAAAAAAAACCCAAAGTACTCAGGCAACAAATAGATGAAGTATGCAAGGGTATCTCACATTTTAATACACACAATAAATGTAAATAGATGGCCTAAATGTTCCACTTAAAAGACACAGAGCCAAAGAATCAATAAGAACTCACCAAACGACTGTCTGCTGACTTCAGCAGACACCTAACACATAAGGACTCACATAAACTTAGTAAAGGGATGGAAAAGAGCATTTTATGCAAATGGACAGCAAAAGTGAACAGGGATAGCTATTCTTATGACAAAACAAACTTTAAAACAACACCAGTTAAAAGAGACAAAGTGGGGTGGGGGAACATTATATAATGGTAAAAGGCCTTTGTTCAACAGGGAAGTGTCACAATCCTAAACATATATGCCCCTAATACTGGAGCTTCCAAATTTATAAAACAAATTACTAATAGACCTAAGACATGAAATAGCAACATAATAATAGTGGAGAACTTTAATACTCCACTGACACTACTACAAAGTTAATAAGACAGAGAGTCAACAAACAGTAAATTTAAGCTGTACCTTGGAACAAATGAACTTAACAGATATATACATATATACAGAACATTTTATCCAACCATACAATACACATTCTATTCAACAGTGCATGTAACTTTCTTCAAAATAGACTATATGACAGGCCATAAAACAAGTCTTAATAAATTTAAGACAAAATTATATCAAGCACTCTCTCAGACCACAGTGGAATAAAACTAAAAACTCCACAACAAGGCTTCAAAATCATACAAATACATGGAAATTAACCTGCTACTGAATGAGCATCGGGGCAAAAACAAAATCAAAATGGAAATTAAAACATTCTTTGAAGTGGTTGGTTTCCAAGATGGCCGAATAGAGGCAGCTTCAGAATGCAGTTCCCAGTGAGACAGATGCAGAAGCCAAGTGGTCTCCATAGTTCCAAGCAAGGTACCAGGTTCATTTTGTGGGTCTGGTTAGACAGTGGGTATAAATCAAAGAGGGCAAGTTAAGGCAGAGTGGGGCACTGCCCCAGCATGAGGTGCATGCAAGTGACCAGAAGATCAGGGGCTCTCCCTCTCTGGGACTTCAATTTGGATACTGCGCTTTACCCAAGCCCTCTACAACCCACAAAACAAGAGATCTTCGCTGGGCTGAAAAACCCCCACAAGCTGCCTAAACAGGGCTGAGCAGCAATTCTGGTGGTGTGGGGTTGTCAGCACAGATCTAGGCAGAAGTACTGGCTGATGCCAGGAAAGCCCCTGGGACAGAGCTCCCCCACCCCGGACCCCAGAAAGAAAGGGAATTGAAAGCAGGGAATCAGGCAATACAGCTGGGAGGATCCCTTCCTCACAAAGCCCAGCAGGCTGAAGCCTTCTCACTTGACAGTATAGCAGCCAAAACATCAGAGTGCAACAAGGAACAATCCAGCTTGGCCAGTGGAAGGGCAGCCACAATTGCAGAAGTGGGCCTAATCTTCCTGAGTAAACAAAAGACACAGGAAATCTACACAGCAGATCCACCCCAATCTGTGGTAGCCCAGCAGCACCTCTGCAGGCAGACAAAGGAAAAGCCACCTCCTCAAGCAGCTACCTGAAATCAAAGCTAGATAAATCCAAGAAGATGGGAAGAAACCAGCACAAAAAGATGAAACCATCAAAGACCAGAAAGCCTCACCCCCACCAAGGGAACACAACTCCTCAAGAGCAAGGGAACAAAACGGGATGGAGAATGAATTTGATGAATTGACAGAAGCAGACTTCAGAAGGTGAGTAATAACAAACTTCTCCAAGCTAAAGAAACATGCTCTAACCCAATGCAAAGAAACTAAAAACCTTGAAAAAAGGTTAGACACAATGCTAACTAGAATAACAAGCATAGAGAAGAAAATAAATGATTTGACAAAGATGAAAAACACAGCACAAGAACTTCATGAAGTATATCCAAGTTTCAATAGCCGAATCAAAGTTAGAAGATCAACTCAATGAAACAAAATGAGAAGGCAAGAAAAGGGGGAAAAGAGTGCAAAGAAATGAACAAAGCCTCCAA